>SJXQ01001638.1:0-18569 GCA_006408695.1 Aepyceros melampus | reverse complement strand
ATTACTTTGCCAACAAAGGTCCATCTAGTCAAGGCTATGGTTTTTCCAGTGGTCATGTATGGATGTAAGAGTTGGACTATAAAGAAAGCTGAACACCGAAGAATTGATGCTTTTGAACTGTGGTGTTGGAGAAGACTCTTGAGAGTCCCTTGGACTGCAAGGAGATCCAACCAATCCATTCTAAAGGAGATCGGCCCTGGGATTTCTTTGGAGGGAATGATGCTAAAGCTGAAACTCCAGTACTTTGGCCACCTCATGTGAAGAGTAACTCATTGGAAAAGACTCTGATGCGGGGAGGGATTGGGGGCAGGAGGAGAAGGGGACGACAGAGGATGAGATGGCTGGATGGCATCACTGACTCGATGGACATGAGTCTGAGTGAACTCCGGGAGATGGTGATGGACAGGGAGGCCTGGCATGCTGCGATTCATGGAGTAGCAAAGAGTCAGACTCGACTGAGTGACTGAACTGAACTGAACTGATGGGACCAGATGCCATGATCTTAGTTTTCTGAATATTGAGCTTTAAGCCAGCTTTTTCACTCTCTTCTTCACTTTCATCACGAGGCTCTTTAGTTCCTCTTCACTTTCTGCCATAAGGGTGGTGTCATCTGCATATCTGAGGTTATTGATATTTCTCCCTGCAATCTCGATTTCAGCTTGTGCTTCATCCATCCCAGCATCTCACATGATGTTCTCTGCATATAAGTTAAATAAGCAAGGTGACAATATACAGCTTTGACGTACTCCTTTCCCAACTTGGAACCAGTCTGTTGTTCCATGTCCAGCTCTAACTGTTGCTTCTTGACCTGCATACAGATTTCTCAGGAAGCAGGTAAGATGGTCTGGTATTCCCATCTCTTGAAGAATTTCTCACAGTTTGTTGTGATCCACACAGTCAAAGGCTTTGGTGTAGTCGATAAAGCAGAAGTAGATGCTTATCTAGAACTCTCTTGCTTTTCATATGATCCTAACTTGACCTCTAGTTCTTCTGCCTTTTCTAAATCCAGCTTGAACATCTGGAAGTTCTCAATTCACATACTGTTGAAGTCTTGCTTGAAGAATTTTGGGCATGATTTTGCTAGCATGTGAGTGCAATTGTGCAGTAGTTTCAGCATTCTTTGGCATTGCCCTTCTTTGGGATTATAATGAAAACTGACCTTTTCCAACCCTGTGGCAACTTCTGAGTTTTCCAAATTTGCTGGCATATTGAGTGCAGCACATTCACAGCATCATCTTTTAGGATTTGAAACAGCTCAACTGGAATTCTATCACCTCCACTAGCTTTGTCTTTGGTGATGCTTCCTAAGGCCCACTTGACTTCTCATTCCAGGATGTCTGACTCTAGGTGAGTGAGCATATTATCCTGGTTATCTGGGTCATTAAGATCTTTTCTGTGTGGTTCTCCTGTGTATTCTTGCCACCTCTTCTTAATCTTCTGAATCAGCCTTAGGTATACATATGTCCAGGCTTCCCGGGTGGCACTAGTGGTAAAGAAACTGCCTGCCAGTGCAGGAGACATAAGAGACTTGGGTTCCATCTTTGGGTTGGGAAGATATCCCGGAGGAGGGCACAGCCACCCACTCCAGTATTTTGCCTAGAGAATCCCATGGACAGAGGAGACAGGTGGGCTCTGGTCCACAGGGTCACAAAGAATTGGACGTGACTGACGTGACTTAGCATGCATGCACACATACATACGTCCCCAGCCTCTTGAACCTTCCTCCCACCTCCCTCCCTATCCCACCCCTCTAGCTTGTCACAGAGCACTGGGCTGAGCTCCCTGCATCATACAGCAAACTCTCGCCAGGTATCTATTTTACACACAGTAATGTCTTTGTTTCAGTACTACTCGATTCTGCTCACCCTCTCCTTTACCCACTGTGTCCAAAAGTCTGTTCTTTATGTCTGCATCTCCATTGTTGAAAAGGGCCCTTTTTAACAGTAAAAGTCTGCACTGGCCTTTGGAAGTTATCAAATAATAGGGAACAGCAAAGGGGATGATGAGGGCTTAATTCAGTTGGAATCTTCTCAGGAGCTTGGCTGTGGGCATAGGGTGAGACCTTGACAGACAGTCTGAGAAGGAAGCAGAAGCGACGAACAACAATGCCAGCCTGAATGCCTTTCATACCAAAGGCGTCAAGAGGTAGTGATACCCCAGCATCCCAGGTCAATACCCTGCACAATGGGTTTGCTTCCTTCACTGGAAGAATCTCGGTGAGAGAGGGGCTTCCTTGCCCTTCTGGTTCTCTATGAGATGAATGGAAGTAGACACTGTTCCAAGGCTTCTCTGGTAGCTCAGCTGGTAAAGAATCCACCTGCAGTGCAGGAGACCCCGGTTCAATTCCTGGGTCGGGAAGATGCCCTGGAGGAGGGCATGGCAACCCACTCCAGTATTCTTGCCTGGAGAATCCCCATAGACAGAGAAACTACAGTCCGTAGGGTCACAAAGAGTTGGACACGACTGAGTGACTAAGCACAGCACAGCACAAATACTGTTCCCATTTCCTAGACGATGAAATACAGAGAGCACCAATACCGCCCTCTGTGTTAGAGGCAAAGCTGGACAAAACCCCTGTCTGCCTCCAAAGACTGTGTTCTAATTGTGAGCAGTCGATGTCACACTCCTGCCCACAAAACTGAGCTTTTTCTCCCAGAAAGGAGCTAGTTGCCTTCAGAATTGATTTCCTAACTGGGGAAAATCATTTGCTGCCATAGAGACGCTAAACAGTCATGCCAAGGAATACATTCATAATGAGGATGAGATTTTCACAGATTCCCTTTTTAGTAAATGTTCTGGAAAATCAGAGAGAGCTTTTGAAGAGGCTGTCCTTCTGACTCTTTAGCTCTATCTGCACTCACCAGGTGGGAGTTGGGAAAAGGCAGAGGAGCCGTAGAAGCAGCTCAGAAAGTTCCCCATCAGAGGAAGCATCATACCAGGGACTCCATTTTTCAACTAGACAAGAGATCAAATAATTCCTTTTTTGCATATGTTGTTTTTAAAAGTTGTTTCTACCCTGGTCTGATTTATCATTGGGATTCTTATGGCTGTTCTAACTACATTTATAACTCTAAGCAATTCCAACCTGTTTTAAAGCTGTTATCAGTCTGTCCTACTACCGTAGTTCCCTCTGGACTCATTTTACCTAGAAAAGCATGGGGATACAATGAACACAGAACAAAAGTGATTGACAAAATTAATAATGGATCACATTTATTCTGATAGAATTTTTAAAGGAGGTAATGAGGTATTTGACTAGATGGACTTTTGTTGGCAAAGTAATGTATCTGCTTTTGAATATGCTATCTAGGTTGGTCATAACTTTCCTTCCACGGAGTAAGTGTCTTTTAATTTCATGGCTGCAATCACCATCTACAGTGACTTTGGAGCCACCCAAAGTAGTCTGACACTATTTCCACTGTTTCCCCATCTATTTCCCATGAAGTGATGGGACCAGATGCCATGATCTTCGTTTTCTGAATGTTGAGTTTTAAGCCAACTTTTTCATTCTCCTGTTTCACTTTCATCAAGAGGCTTTTTCATTCCTCTTCACTTTCTGCCATAAGGGTGGTGTCATCTGCATATCTGAAGTTATTGATATTTCTCCTGGCAATCTTGATTCCAGCTTGTGCTTCTCCAGCCCAGCGTTTCTCATGATGTACTCTGCATATAAGTTAAATAAGCAGGGTGACAATATACAGCCTTGACTTACTCCTTTTCCTATTTGGAACAGGTCTGTTGTTCCATGTCCAGTTCTAAATGTTGCTTCCTGACCTGCATATAGGTTTCTCAAGAGGCAATTTAGGTGGTATTCCCATCTCTTTCAGAATTTCCACAGTTTATTGTGATCCACACAGTCAAAGGCTTTGGCATAGTCAATAAAGCAGAAATAGATGTTTTTCTGGAACTCTCTTGCTTTTTCCATGATCCAGCGGATGTTGGCAATTTGATCTCTGGTTCCTCTGCCTTTTCTAAAACCAGCTCGAACATCTGGAATTTCACGGTTCATGAATTGCTGAAGCCTGGCTTGGAGAATTTTGAGCATTACTTTACGAGTGTGTGAGATGGTTTTCCAGTAGTAATGTATGGATGTGAGAGTCGGACTGTGAAGAAAGCTGAGCACTGAATGATTGATGCTTTTGAACTGTGGTGTTGGAGAAGACTCTTGAGAGTCCCTTGGGCTGCAAGGAGATCCAACCAGCCCATCCTAAAGGAGATCAGTCCTGGGTGTTCATTGGAAGAACTGATGCTGAAGCTGAAACTCCAATACTTTTGCCACCTGATGCGAAGATCTAATTCATTTGAAAAGATCCTGATGTTGGGAAAGATTGAATGTGGGAGGAGAAGAGGACGACAGAGGACAAGATGGTTGGATGGCATCACTGACTCAATGGACATGGGTTTGAGTAAACTCTGGGAGCTGGTGATGGACAGGGAGGCCTGACATGCTGCAGTCCATGGGGTTGCAAAGAGTCAGACACAACTGAGTGACTGAACTGAACTCTGGAGCTGGCCATCTAGAAGCTTGGCATTTTGCCTGGGATCATGTCTTCAATAACTTCTTCAAGCAAGTGGTCACAGCAGGCAGTTCTGAACCAAGCTGTCTGAAATTCTTCCTGGATCTCCTTACTCTTTAATTACATCCTAGCTGGGTGCAGATTTCATCATGCAGATGGTCAAGGTGAGTGGATAGAAATGTAGAGGAATAAACAGGAATGTGGGCTTCCCAGGTGGAAGTAGTGGTAAAGAACCCGCTTGCTAGTGTAGGAGACATAAGAGATGTGGGTTCAGTCCCTGGGTGGGGACGATCCCCTGAAGAAGGGAATAGCTACTCACTCCAGTAATCTTGCCTAGAGAATCCCATGAACAGAGAAGCCTGGGTGGGTTACAGTCCACGGGGTCACAAAGAGTCAGACACAACTGAAGCGACTTAGCGTGCATGCATGCAAGCAAACAGGGATGCTAGAGGAAGTCGGGCGTGGGGAAGGGGAAGGGGGTTGGGTAGAGGTAGGCAAGTCCCCTAGGCCCCAGGAAGGAGCTGAGTATCTGATGGACTTGAGTCTGTGCAGCTGTGCTCACCGCTCTGCCCCAGGAATGGCCCCAGGAACTTCTTCTGCTTCCTCTGTGAATCAGATGCTGGTGCAAGTGGGACTCACCCCAGGGCCTCTCCCCACCCCTGGGAGGTCCCACATCCAAGCCTGGCACTCTCCTTCTCTCCCTCTGCCTTGGGTATGACTACTATCTGAAATGCCTCTGTGCCCTGTTTGCTCACCCTCTGCCCTCCTCCATGAGGACCAGGGATTTGTCTTGCCCACTGCTGCATTCCTGGTGCAGACAGGCCCACAGCCTGACAACTCCTCCACCTGCCAATCATTTGGCTGAGAGTCTGCATCCACATCATCTCACTGAAAGTTCATTCCGCTCTGCTCATCTCAAGGGGAAGCTGCATCTTGTAAAGTCAAGTCTGTAGCTCGGTATCCCCACCACCAGCAGTATGGCACAGCAAAGCCTGTAGCCTCCATCTCTCTCCTTCACTGACAAAGAAGGCTCCAGTGCTCCAATCCGGACTCCAGAGTCTGAGAAAAGAGGGAGGGAAGGGCTGTGAGATGGAGGCTCCCTCCTGTGGTACCCAGTACACTTCCTGTGGTCTAAGACCATCCGGGCCCATGGTGGATCTGGGAAGTGGGCTGGGGAAGATCCATGACTAGAGTAGACTAGTAAGAACTTAGGACACCATGTATGGGCGTCCCTGGTGGCTCAGATAGTAAAGAACCTGCCTGCAAATGAGGGAGACACAGGTTTGATCCCTGGGTTGGGAAAATCCACTGGAGAAGGGAATGGCTACCCACTCCAGTATTCTTGCCTGGAGAATTCCATGGACAGAGCCTAGTGGGATATAGTCCATGGGATCGCAAAGAGTTGGACATCACTGAGTGACTAATACGTTCACACACTTCCGGACTCTGTATAATGGAGCTGGGAGGCTCAGTCTGGTATTTGTCTCCCTGCAGCCCATTATTGAAGACAGGGAGCTCAGATTGCTTTGGTCCAAGCCTCCTCCCCGATGCCTGAACTGGGGTTCACAGCTGCTGAACACGTGTCCACATTCTCAACTCTGAAGATAAAATAACATGAGAGCATTTTGTGCCTTTGCTATTTCAAAAACCGCAAATGCCCTGAAGGCTTCTCTCTGTTAAGAGCAAGAGCAAGCATCCCCTGAAATAGTAACTGATCTGGAAGCATGCTGGCCATAAAATAACGGGGGGAAAGGGGCCAAAAGATCCAGAAATAAAGCAGCCTGGGGGAACGTTGGAATCAGCAGGTTTTCCGATTACTAGCTTCCTTTGCACGCAGCCCAGCACGAGCTGCAGGAAGCAGACGGCTCCACACACCTTTCCACCTCCTTCACCCCAAGAAAGGTCCTTTCATCTGGGGTCTAAGCAAATGTTCCTCATCCTCCAGCTACCCCTCGTCTGCCTTGGGTTCCTCTATGTGTCCACCTGCTCCTGACCCAACTTACACTCTAGGTGGGAAGAGAGATCACAGTCTCCCAGAGGCTAGAGAAGTGCCTGCTCCCTGTGTGAACAGCACCTGCAGAAGCAGAAATCACACAAGAGCAGAGGACAGAGACCTTGAACTTCCACTCCTCCTCAGCCACCCTGCACCCTGGGACGAATCCCTGCAGCAGACCCAAATCCATGAGGGTGAATTCAGGGTGATTTTGTAAAACGTTTTCTTTAAAAATGGCAAGTTCATCAAGAATGATTAGGCTTGCTTCCTCTATAACAGTGTAATTTACATGCAACTGTTTGGAAACATTTGAGATAAACACGCACATTTATGACACATCTGCAAGTGTCCCTAAGGACTTTCCTGGGTGTCCACCCATCCTCCCATGACCCTTGATCTCCAGGCATCTCCATCTACAGCGCAGTCCCTAGACCCTCCCAGGACAGACACCCCCACACAGACTGTCTCCTCCAAGTTTTCTAAACAAGATTCCCTTTGGCCCTCACCACCTCCAGGGTCAAGACGCACCCACGATGCTCCCCAGCTGTTAGGACCGGCTGACACGCCCCCACACAAGTCAAATTTCATTTCTGCAGTCTGGGCAACAGCTGGTCTGCAGGACTCGGGGGCAGACAGCCGGGGAAACTTGAAAATAGCTGTACATGAGCACTGATGTCTTGAAAAGCCAGTTCTTGTGACATGCATGAAGGCGTATTCCAAGTGATGGGAGAGAATCTCCTAGCATCCTGGGAAGGACCTGGGAAGAACCTAGCCAACCCCAGTGCAGCAGTGGGGCTTCAAAGCCAGGGGCCTTGGGCAGACCCAGGAAAAGTGGAGTTTCAAATGATGGGGTTTTGCTGTATACAGACTCAATTTTTGTAAATCTGGAGGCTCTTCAGAGTGGTGGTTTTTTTTTTTTTTTAATTAAATGTTCCTTATCTTCTAAAACAACTATTTTATATTTTATTTTTTTAACTTAAATTTATTTAATTGGAGGCTAATTACTTTACAATATTGTATTGGTTTTGCCATACATCAATATGAATCCACCACGGGTGTACACGTGTTCCCCATCCTGAACCTCCCTCCCACCTCCCTCCCCGTACCATCCCTCTGGGTCATCCCAGTGCACCAGCCCCAAGAATCCTGTATCCTGCATTGAACCTGGACTGGTGATTAGTTTCTTATATGATATTATACATGTTTCAATGCCATTCTCTCAAATCATCCCACCCTCTCCCGCTCCCACAGAGACCAAGAGACTGTTCTATACATCTGTGTCTTTTTTGCTGTCTTGCATACAGGGTTATCGTTACCATCTTTCTAAATTCCATATATATGCATTAGTATACTGTACTGGTGCTTTCTTTCTGGCTTACTTCACACTGTATAATTGGCTCCAGTTTCACCCACCTCATTAGAAGTGATTCAAATGTATTCTTTTTAATGGCTGAGTAATACTCCATTGTGTATATGTACTACAGCTTTCTTATCCATTCATCTGCTGATGGACATCTAGGTTGCTTCCATGTCCTGGCTATTATAAACAGTGCTGCGATGAACATTGGGGTACACGTGTCTCTTTCAATTCTGGTTTCCTCGGTGTGGACGCCCAGCAGTGGGATTGCTGGGTCATAAGGCAGTTCTATTTGCAGTTTTTTAAGGAATCTCCACACTGTTCTCCATAGTGGCTGTACTAGTTTGCATTCCCACCAACAGTGTAAGAGGGTTCCCTTTTCTCCACACCCTCTCCAACATTTACTGCTTGTAGACTTTTGGATCGCAGTCATTCCGACTGGTGTGAAATGGTACCTCCTTGTGGTTTTGATTTGCATTTCTCTGATAATGAGTGATGTTGAGCATCTTTTCATGTGTTTGTTAGCCATTCGTATGTCTTCTTTGGAGAAATGTCTATTTAGTTCTTTGGCCCATTTTTTGATTGGGTCATTTATTTTTCTGGANCGATACATCAAAAAGATCAGGAGAGAACAAGATGGTGGAGGAGTAGGTGGATGTGGAATACATCTGTCTCCATGGATTCATCAGGAATACACCTTCAGACACAGAAGTACATGCAGAGCACCAGCTGAGAGCGGACAGCAGGACCTGACCAGCAGAAAAGAACAGATAGAACCACGCAAAACTCAGTAGAATGAAGGAACTCAGGGCAAAAACTGGAGTGTTAGACGCACTGGCCCTGCCCTCAGCAGGTGTGGGAACTGAAGCAAGGGTCTGATCACCACATGGGGGCAATTGTTTGAGTCAGAAGAGAAACATTTAAGGCTGAGAGTGAAACAGCTGATCTGTGGCAGCCTAAATGGAGCAAGAATCACATGGTCCTTGCTGCAGCCATACACATCCCGGACAGGGACGTGGGTCTTATGGAAGGGGCAGCGGCTGGGAGCAGGAGTTTAGGGATTGTGGAGCAATTCCAGGGCAAGGGCTGCTGTTGACTGTGGAGAGATGGATTGAGGAGATGTGAGGGAAAAGATTGTAGTGGGAAATGCCTGTGGAAGAAAGCCAGGCAGCCATGGAAGCAAGGTGATACTGCTGAGTCACACATAGGGGCTGGAGCCTCTTTCTCTCCACACGCCAGCATCAGCAGCTGAAGAGTAGAGGGGCTGGCCCATCAAACACCCTAAGCACTCAACTACAGAAGGACCCCACTCAGGGTGCCCCTGTAAGTGCCTGATGTGTCGATCTAAAGAGAAGGACCCCAGCCAGGGGCCCCCTCTATGTGCCTGATGTGCTGAACAACAGAGAAAGACCCTAGGCAAGAGAGCCATCTAAGGGCTTGAGTGGGCGGGTGGAGCACAGAGAAAGACTGGTCAAAGAGGCCTTCTGATCGCCAGGTACAAGAGGCTTGAGAAAAGACTCTGATAGGACCATAACTCCTGCTGTAGTAGAGGGGCTGGCCCATCAAACACCCTAAGCACTCAACTACAGAAGGACCCCACTCAGGGTGCCCCTGTAAGTGCCTGATGTGTCGATCTAAAGAGAAGGACCCCAGCCAGGGGCCCCCTCTATGTGCCTGATGTGCTGAACAACAGAGAAAGACCCTAGGCAAGAGAGCCATCTAAGGGCTTGAGTGGGCGGGTGGAGCACAGAGAAAGACTGGTCAAAGAGGCCTTCTGATCGCCAGGTACAAGAGGCTTGAGAAAAGACTCTGATAGGACCATAACTCCTGCTGACCAGGCAGTCTGTGTCCCTGAACACGTGGGGCCACCAGGGCCCCCACAAGCCAAGCAGCTGCACCACCTTCATGCTTAACTCTCACTGGGGCAGAGCTGCCACAGGCAAAGAAGTCTTGTCCCTCGGGGCCTTTGTACACCACATGAGGACACAGTGAAAAGACAGCCATATGAACGAGGAAACTCCCATAAATGGAATATACTGGCACCTTGACTTTGGACCTCCCAGCATCAGGAACTATGAAAAATGGTTCTCTTTTTTCTCGGCCACCCAGTCTGTGGTATTTCACTACAGCACACAATGATTTAAGACAAAGACTAATGTAATTGATATCCTTAGCAAAGACTGGTCAAGAAAAATTAAAGCACAAATCATTAACATTTCTATCTAAAAGAGACACTGAAATAAAGATTCTACAGGCATTAAAATAATAGGAAGTGACATGCACAGCTATCTTTATAAACTTTTCCAGAGAACAGAAAAAGAGTGCTCATTTTCTGAGTCTAAGATAATCTTGATAACAAATCCAGAAAAGGACATGGCAAAAATGGCCAATCCTTTCTATGACCAAAGAAACAAAATATCAAAACTTCTGATACATCAAAAAGATCAGGAGAGAACAAGATGGTGGAGGAGTAGGTGGACGTGGAATACATCTGTCTCCATGGATTCATCAGGAATACACCTTCAGACACAGAAGTGCATGCAGAGCACCAGCTGAGAGCGGACAGCAGGATCTGATCAGCAGAAAAGAACAGATAGAACCACACAAAACTCAGTAGAATGAAGGAACTCAGGGCAAAAACTGGAGTGTTAGACGCACTGGCCCTGCCCTCAGCGGGTGCGGGAACTGAAGCAAGGGTCTGATCACCACATAGGGGCAATTGTTTGAGTCAGACGAGAAACATTTAAGGCTGAGAGTGAAATAGCTGATCTGTGGCAGCCTAAATGGAGCAAGAATCACATGGTCCTTGCTGCAGCCATACACACCCCGGACAGGGACGTGGGTCTTCTGGAAGGGGCAGCGGCTGGGAGCAGGAGTTTAGGGATTGTGGAGCAATTCCAGGATGTTTGAGTCAGACGAGAAACATTTAAGGCTGAGAGTGAAATAGCTGATCTGTGGCAGCCTAAATGGAGCAAGAATCACATGGTCCTTGCTGCAGCCATACACACCCCGGACAGGGACGTGGGTCTTCTGGAAGGGGCAGCGGCTGGGAGCAGGAGTTTAGGGATTGTGGAGCAATTCCAGGACAAGGGCTGCTGTTGACTGTGGAGAGATGGATTGAGGAGATGTGAGGGAAAAGATTGTAGTGGGAAATGCCTGTGGAAGAAAGCCAGGCAGCCATGGAAGCAAGGTGATACTGCTGAGTCACACATAGGGGCTGGAGCCTCTCTCTCTCCACACGCCAGCATCAGCAGCGGAACAGTAGAGGGGCTGCCCATCAAATGCCCTAAGCACTCAACTACAGAAGGACCCCACTCAGGGTGCCCCTGTAAGTGCCTGATGTGTCGATCTAAAGAGAAGGACCCCAGCCAGGGGCCCCCTCTATGTGCCTGATGTGCTGAACAACAGAGAAAGACCCTAGGCAAGAGAGCCATCTAAGGGCTTGAGTGGGCAGGTGGAGCACAGAGAAAGACTGGTCAAAGAGGCCTTCTGATCACCAGGTACAAGAGGCTTGAGAAAAGACTCTGATAGGACCGTAACTCCTGCTGACCAGGCAGTCTGTGTCCCTGAACACATGGGGCCACCAGGGTCCCCACAAGCCAAGAAGCTGCACCACCTTCATGCTTAACTCTCACTGGGGCAGAGCTGCCACAGGCAAAGAAGTCTTGTCCCTCGGGGCCTTTGGTCGCTTTGGTCCTGTCCAACTCTTTGCGACCCTGTAGACTGGCCTGCCAGGCTTCTCTGCCAGAGAGGGAGTTCTCCAGGCAAGAATACTGGAGACTCTTGGCCAAGACTGCTTGCCATACCCTTCTCAGTTCAGTTCAGTTCAGTCACTCAGTCGTGTTCAACTCTTTGCGACCCCATGAATCACAGCACGCCAGGCCTCCCTGTCCATCACCAACTCCCGGAGTTCATTCAAACTCAAGTCCATCGAGTCGGTGATGCCATCCAGCCATCTCATCCTCTGTCGTCCCCTTCTCCTCCTGCCCCCAATCCCTCCAGCATCAGAGTCTTTTCCAATGAGTCAACACTTTGCATGAGGTGGCCAAAGTATTGGAGTTTCAGCTTTAGCATCATTCATTCCTTCCAAAGAACACTCAGGGCTGATCTCCTTTAGAATGGACTGGTTGGATCTCCTTGTAGTCCAAGGGACTCTCAAGAGTCTTCTCCAACACCACAGTTCAAAAGCATCAATTCTTCGGCGTTCAGCCTTCTTCACAGTCCAACTCTTGCATCCATACATGACCACAGGAAAAACCACAGCCTTGACTAGATGGACCTTTGTTGGCAAAGTTTTCTCTGCCAGAGAGGGAGTTCTCCAGGCAAGAATACTGGAGACTCTTGGCCAAGACTGCTTGCCATACCCTTCTCAGTTCAGTTCAGTTCAGTCACTCAGTCGTGTTCAACTCTTTGCGACCCCATGAATCACAGCACGCCAGGCCTCCCTGTCCATCACCAACTCCCGGAGTTCATTCAAACTCAAGTCCATCGAGTCGGTGATGCCATCCAGCCATCTCATCCTCTGTCGTCCCCTTCTCCTCCTGCCCCCAATCCCTCCAGCATCAGAGTCTTTTCCAATGAGTCAACACTTTGCATGAGGTGGCCAAAGTATTGGAGTTTCAGCTTTAGCATCATTCATTCCTTCCAAAGAACACTCAGGGCTGATCTCCTTTAGAATGGACTGGTTGGATCTCCTTGTAGTCCAAGGGACTCTCAAGAGTCTTCTCCAACACCACAGTTCAAAAGCATCAATTCTTCGGCGTTCAGCCTTCTTCACAGTCCAACTCTTGCATCCATACATGACCACAGGAAAAACCACAGCCTTGACTAGATGGACCTTTGTTGGCAAAGTAATGTCTCTGCTTTTGAATATGCTATCTAGGTTGGTCATAACTTTCCTTCCAAGGAGTAAGCATCTTTTAATTTCATGGCTATAGTCACCATCACAGTGATTTTGGAGCCCCCAAAAGTAAAGTCTGACACTGTTTCCCCATCTATTTCCCATGAAGTGATGGGACCAGATGCCATGATCTTTGTTTTCTGAATGTTGAGCTTTAAGCCAACTTTTTCACTCTCCTCTTTCACTTTCATCAAGAGGCCCTGCTGCCTGAGCCGCCAACTCCTCTGAGTACCTGGTGCTGCCAGAACCCCTGCGACCCAAGCAGCTGTACCACTCCCACACCTGGCCTTCACCGGGGCAGACGCAAGTCCGCCAGGGCAGCCTCCGGAGCAAACACTAGTGGATGACCCACATGCAGAGGTGGAAATAAAACCACAATTGAAACCCAGGGGCAGTGTGGCTAAGGAAGAAGACCCAAAACCTTCCCACCAGCTGTACAAGCTGCAGATTAAATCCACATGATCAACGAAGCAGACTCTGCGTCTATGGAATATATAAAAGGCCATTGAGAACTCCCATAAAAGGAAACTCATTAGTTCTCATAGCTGTGGACATTGGAGGCAAGAACACACAGGAGTAGAATCTGAGCAGCCCCCACAGCAGGTCAGAGATCAGTACAGTGTTGGAGGGCATCCTAGGGAGGTGAGGTGGACTGTGACTCCCAGCGCGGGAAAGGACTCTTACAGCAGTGACTCAAGAAAAACATATATCATTCCTATTCTTTGACTTGGTCTGTAGATTCCTTTGGATTCTTTTTTTCCCCCTCTACCCCAGCCCCGTTGTAGTTGTCGATTTTATTGGCACTAAGATATCCAATTAAGCTTTGAGCTTTTATTTTCCCCCTCAGTCACATTTTTGATGTGGTCATAAACTTCTGTCTCTACATTGGGCTTTTGCAGTTCTGTGGAGTTTTCCTTTTTTTTTTTTTCTTTTCTCTTTTTTTAATTTTATTTTTTAAAGCTTATTATTATTTTTTCTGCATTTATTCCTTTGTTTGCTTCTCTTACTGTTCTTTTCCCCTTGCGGTTAATCTTTAAGGTATACAAATCTTCTTTATCTACCCCTATTTAACTTTGCATTTCTATTCTTTCTTTTCTTTCTCTCCTTTCCTCTCAACATATTTGTTAGTTTTATTTCCAAACCTTGCTTTAGTTTTGTTTTCCAGTTTGTGCTTTAATTAGTTTTGTACTGGCAGATACAATTTTTGGTTTCCTTTGTTCACTGGGTCAATCTATTGTACTTAATTTTTGTTGGACTGTTTTGATTTCGCTTATGGGTGTATATGTATATATTCAATAACACTTTCTACTGGTATTATAAACATCTGCCTCTATATTGGGCTTTTGCAGTTCTGTGGTGTTTTCCTTTTTTCCTTTTCTTCTTTCTTTTTTTTTTTCTCTTTTCTTTTTTATAGTTTTAATTTTTAATTTTTTAAAACCTGTTATACTTTTCTACATTTATTCCTTCATTTGCCTTTTCTACTGTTCTTTTCCCCTTGCAGTTAATCTTTATATAAATCTTCATCATCTGCCTCTATTTAACTGCATATTACTGTTTTGATTTCGCTTATGGGTGTATATGTATATATTCAATAACACTTTCTACTGGTATTATAAACATCTGCCTCTATATTGGGCTTTTGCAGTTCTGTGGTGTTTTCCTTTTTTCCTTTTCTTCTTTCTTTTTTTTTTCTCTTTTCTTTTTTATAGTTTTAATTTTTAATTTTTTAAAACCTGTTATACTTTTCTACATTTATTCCTTCATTTGCCTTTTCTACTGTTCTTTTCCCCTTGCAGTTAATCTTTATATAAATCTTCATCATCTGCCTCTATTTAACTGCATATCTGTTCTTTGTTTCTTTTCTTTCTTTCCTTTCCTCTCAACATATTTGTTAGTTTTGTTTTCACTGCTTTATTCCCCACTTGGCACCTTGCTTTATTTTTGTTTTCCAGTTTGTGGTTTATTTAGTTTTTTTCTTAACTGGTAGGTATAATTTTTTTTTAATTTCCTTTGTCCACTGGGTCAATCTACTGTACTTTATTTTTGTTGGACTGTTTTGATTTTGCTTATGGGTGCATATGTATATATGTATATTCCATTATTTTAATTATTATTTGCCTGATTTTGTAACTGCCATTTATTTGGGATTCATCTTTGGCTTCTCATTTTTGGATATTTGTTTTAATCTCACTTAATGCCATAACAAACCACTTGTGGAATCTTTGTTTCTGACCAGAGATCAAACCCTGAGCCTTTGGAGTGGGAGCACTGACTCCAAGACCCTAGACTACCAGAGAACTAACCATAGGGAGTATCAAATAGTGAGAACTCTCACAAAGTAAATCACTTGAATAGAAGACCCAGCATAAACCAACCACCAGTAGCACCCTGTGCAGGATGCCTCATGTAAACAACAAAAAAAACAAAAATACAAACCCAATCATCAGCAGAAAGAAGTACTCCCTTACTCAGCCATGTCCATCACAGGAAAAACAAACAAACATCAAAAACTCAGCACAAATCTCACCCTATACAAAGCACACACAAACCACCAGACCAACCTTAGAAGGGTAGAAATGAAAAGGAGGAAAGAATTCAACCTTCATCAAGGAAAGAATTCAACTTTCTCTGAAGCCTGGGAAAAGGAAACCTCAAACACAATAACTTAAAAAAAAATGAGAACCCAGAGAAATACTGCACAAATGAAGGAACAAACTAGAAACACAGTAGTCCAAAAAATGAAGAGGAAATAGGAAAATTACCTGGAAAAGAATTCAGAATAATCGTAGTAAAGATGATCAAAACCTTGAAGAAAAACTGGAGAAAATGCAAGAATCAATTAACAAAGACCTCAAAGAATTCAAGAATAAGTATACAGACACAAACAACATAATTACTGAAATTAAAAATACTCTAGAAGGAATCAATAGCAGAATATCTGAAGCAGAAGAACAAAACAGTAAGCTGGAAGATAAAATGGTGGAAACAACTTCTGAAGAGCAGAATAAAGTAAAAAAAAAATGAAATGAGCAGAGGACAGCCTCAGAGACCTCTGGGACAATATCAAACACAGCAACATTTGAATTATAGGGGTCCCAGAAGAAGAAGAGAAAAAGAAAGGGTATGAGAAAAAATTTGAAGCAATTATAGTTGAAAATTTCCCCAACATGTAAAAGTAAATAGTCAATCAACTCCAAGAAGTACAAACAGTCCCATACAGGATAAACCCAAGGAGAAACATACCAATACACATACTAATCAAACTAACAAAGATGAAACACAAAGAAAGAATTTAAAAGCAACAAGGGAAAAGCAAAAAGTAACATACAAGGGAAACCCCACAGGCTTAACAGCTGATCTTTCAGCAGAAAGATCTTCCAGGAGATCCCCAGTGGGCTGCCATTTCCTGCTCCAGGGGATCTTCCCAACCCAGGGAATGAACCTGGGTCTCCCGCATTGCAGACAGGCACTTTACCCTCTGAGCCACCAGGGAAGCCCATATTTAAAGTACTGAAAGGGAAAATTCTGCAAACAAGATTACTGTAGCCAGCAAGGATCTCATTCAAAATTGATGGAGGAATAAAAAGCTTTTCAGACAAGCAAAAGTTAAGAGAATTCAGTACCACCAAACCAGCTTCACAACAAATGTGAAATGGACTTATATAGTCAAGAAATGCAAGAGAAGAAAAAGATCTAAAAAATCAACCCCAAACAATTAGAAAATGGCAAGAGGAACATGTGTGTGTGTGTGTGTGTGTTATATATATATATATATATATATATATATATAATTACTTTAAATGTATTAAATGCTCCAACCAAAAGATGCAGACTGGCTGAATGGATAGAAAACAAGACCCATCTATATGCTGTCTACAAGAAACCCACTTCAGACCTAAAGACACATATAGACTGAAAGTGAGAGGATGGAAGAATATATTCCATGCAAATGGGAAGCAAAAGAAAGCTGAAGTAGCAATACTCACATCAGACAAAATAGACATTAAAATAAACAAGATTACAAGAGATAGGAAAGGACACATCATAATGATCAAGGGATCCATCCAAGAGGAAGACATAACAATTGTAAATGTCTATGCACTGAAGAATTGATGCTTTTGAACTGTGGTGTTGGAGAAGAATCTTGAGAGTCCCTTGGACTGCAAGGAGATCCAACCAGTCCATTCTGAAGGAGATCAACCCTGGGATTTCCTTGGAAGAAATGATACTAAAGCTGAAACTCCAGTACTTTGGCCATCTCATGCGAAGAGTTGACTCATTGGAAAAGACCCTGGTGCTGGGAGGGATTGGGGGTAGGAGGAGAAGGGGATGACCGAGGATGAGATGGCTGGATGGCATCACTGACTCAATTGGACGTGAGTCTGAGTGAACTCCAGGAGTTGGTGATGGACAGGGAGGCCTGGCTTGCTGTGATTCATGGGGTCGCAAAGAGTCGGACACGACTGAGCAACTGAACTGAACTGATGCACCCAACATAGGAGCACCTCAATCCATAATACAAACATTAACAGACATAAAAGGAGAAACTGACAGTAACACAATAATAGTAGCAGAGTTTAACACCTCACTCACATCAATGGACAGATCATCAAAACAGAAAATTAATAAGGAAACACAAGTCTTAAATGATATATGAGATGAGATGGAACTCATTGATATCTTCAGGACATTCCATTCAAATGCAGAAGAATACCCCTTTTTCTCAAGTGCACATGGAACATTCTTCAGGATAGACCACATCTTTGGTCACAAATCAAGCTCAGTAAATTTAGGAAAATTGAAATTGTATCAAGCATCTTCTATGACCATAATGCTATGAGACCAGATATCAATTACAAGAAAAAAAACTGTAAGAAACAGAATCATATGGAGATTACACAACACATTTCTAAATAGCCAACAAGTTACTAAAGAAATCAAAAGGGAAATTAAAACATTTCTAGAAACAAATGACAATGAAAACATGACAACTCAAAACCTATGGAATGCAGCAAAAACAGTCCTAAATGGAACTCCATGGGCATGGGTCTGGGTGAACTCCAGGAGTTGGTGATGAACAGGGAGGCCTGGTGTGCTGCAATTCACGGGGTCACAAAGAGTCAGACATGATTGAGTGAATGAACTGAACTGAATGAAAGAAATCAAAGATGAGATAAACAGATGGAGACATATTCCATGTTCCTGGGTAGGAAGAATCAGTATTGTAAAAATGACTATACTACCAAATGCAACCTACAAATTTAATGTGATCCCTATCAAATTACCAATGGCATTTTTCACAGAACTAGAACAAAAGATTTAACAATTCATATGGACACACAAAAGACCCTGGAGCTGGGGGAATCAACCTTCTTGACTTCAGATTATACTACAAAGCTACAGTTATCAAGAAAGCATGGTACTGAAACAAAAACAGAAATAAAGAACAATGGAACAAGATAGGAGGCCCAGAAATAAATCCATTCACCTATGGGTACTTTATTTTTGACAAAGAAGGCAAGAATATACAATGGGGTAAAGACAGCCTCTTCAATAAATGGTGCTGGGAAAACTGAACAGCTACATGTGAAACAATGAAATTAGAATACTTCCTAACACCATACACAAAGATAAACTCAAAATGGATCAAAGACCTAAATGTAAGACCAGAAGCTATAAAACTCTTAGAGGAAAACATAGGCAGAACCCTTGATGACATAAATCAAAGCAAGATCCTCTATGACCCACCTCCTAGGGTAATGGAAGCAGAAACAAAAGTAAACAAGTGGGACCTGATTAAAC
>SJXQ01001637.1:60300-102790 GCA_006408695.1 Aepyceros melampus | reverse complement strand
CTGGGAGGGATTGGGGGCAGGAGGAGAAGGGGACGACCGAGGATGAGATGGCTGGAGGGCATCACGGACTCAATGGACGTGAGTCTGAGTGAACTCCGGGAGTTGGTGATGGACAGGGAGGCCTGGTGTGCTGTGATTCATGGGGTCACAAAGAGTTAGACACGACTGAGCGACTGAACGGAACAGAACGATGAGGTCGCAAAGAGTCGGACAGGACTGAGCGACTGCACTTAACTGAACTGAACTTGAAGTGAACATGTTCAACCATTTCAGCTTGTTTTCTTTTAAAATCTGAACTACTGAGTTTAACCTTTAATATTGTTTGCAATGACTCATTATATTAGACCATTTGAAGAAAGGGAGACAAACAAAATACTTACTTGTGATGCTATTTCTCGACACTGACACAAAGGGAGGGAAAAGAAACACACAAATTCCAGTTTAAACAACGACTAAACGATCCATGCACAAAACAGTCAGCAACAGGACAATGTATGACAGATATCACATAACATTTATCACCTAATTATGTGTTTGATTACTTATCATAGCATTTTTGAATAAAATTAGGTAAAGAATAAGCTAATATTTTAAAAACTTGCCAAAAAGTTGTTGTTAGGTTTTTTCTAAAATCATCTTTCCATGATTTGATGAAAAGTTAATGTGGTGTTAATAGAAAATAAAAAAAAAGATAAGATACAAAGGATTATATTCATGAGAAGAAACTGACATCATTATTGGTATTAATAGTTGTACTGTTTTTTTAAATTTTAGATACTATATAAGATTATTTTTCACCCCTACATATACATTCAAGTAAATGTATAGAAATATTCTGAGTTTTCAAATATGTTATAAAGGTTAAAAACTGATCTGCCCAGTCAATATATAAGCCCTAAACATTTGGGGGTTATAAAAATCATGTTATCTTGTTCTTCAGTTCTATGGAATAACATGAGCTTCATCCTTCAAAAGGCAGAAGTGAAATTTTCAGTTATAATTTTTGTTGTAATATAATTCAAGTCTTACCCACTATTTAGGATTGTCACTATTATTACAAATATTAAGAAACACATAAAAAATATATGAATATAGGCTTGTTGGAACTGTCTCCCGATTCTTAACACTTGGCCCAATGGAATAACACTGAAGAGAAAATGGTAGAGAATGAGCAGCTCCAGTTTCAAAATTTTTTTATCTTAAGCCTTACTAAAATATTTATGTTAATGTAATTTAGAGGCTTTCCTGGTGGTTAAAATGGCAAAGAATCAGCCTGCAATGCAGGAGACCTGGGTTCGATCCCTGGGTTGGGAAAATCCCCTGGAGAAGGGAATGGCTACCCACTCCAGTGTTCTGGCCTGGAGGATCCCATGGACAGAGGAGCCTGGTGGGCTATAGTCCATGGGGCACAGAGAGTCAGGCACGAATGAGCCTGGTTTTATAAAATGAGATTTTATTGAGTACCACCTTTTTTGGTACGTTAGCATCTTGCAAAACTATAAAGAGAGATAATGTTCATCATGTTATCTCTCTCTTAAATATCTCTAAATATTAAATCTCATATAAGGAAACATATACTCACTCTGTTAACAGTGATCAGGAAAAACAAATCTTTCTATAGATGAACTTACATCTTTTTGTGTAGCAAACTACAATTATTATTTACTCAACAGTTTTGTTTTTGCCTTATTTGCCAGAAAAATAAAGGTAGAATTCCTTTTCAACTATAGCAGTCAGGTCATTTTAGATGTAAAGTAACATTAATTTCTTGCCCTTACTGATATATTTTACTGTAAAAGTACTTAAGTTTATTGTAATCTTTAAATTGCCTCTTTTTTTTTTTCTGTAATAGGTAGTATATAAAATTTAAACAAAACTATGTGTTCCAAAAGATGAACTGAACTCAGTATAGGAAGACAGCAGATATTATCTTCATTTAGCTTAGTATTCTTTTATTTTTTTCAAGGATGTGTGCTTTTAATATAAGTTGGAGGTTTGAGGGTTTATAAATATTTTGCTGATTTGTGATGGGAAGAACTGACTGAGATGTAATGTTAAATGCTCCTTGATGACAGTACGAATATTCAATTATCTTTTCCCTATCTACACTGTTAACAGCATACAACGAAGACTCTTATGAACTTGACCAATGGAAGAATTAACTATTTTCAAGTTTACAAAATCCATATTAGAAGATAAAAACAGGAATAGTATCCTGCTATGTGGAAATCTTTGTCTTTATCAAGCTTGAGTAAGACATGGTTAGTTGCTTAGGTGTGAAAGCACCTTTTTTCTCTTAACCGTTAACCAAATAATATTTTTTGGATGCAATATTTCTAAACTTTTAGGCATATCTGCAAGCTGTCTTACACATTTAACTGTCTGGTATGTTTTTCCCATCAGTCATTCCTGATTTTTTTCCAGTTTGGTCCTGCTCTTTGTGGTGTGAACCACGGGGACCACAGCCAATGAAAAACTCTCAGATTCAGCTGCAGAAATGGCAATAAAACATCTTTTAGCACCTCTGAAGCTGCAGTGAAACCAGCAAAGAGCATCTCAGAAAAATGGAACTATTTTCCTCTGGCCTCAATATCACTGACTTAAATGTCAAACTATAAATTGTAACAAGAAAATAAAAATCTACTCCATTATCCTTATGCTTCCTATAAAGTTGTTCTTTTCCACACACAGATTCATTGATTTTAATCACAAGCTGATGTAATGATTACATGACTATTAAAATGCATGCAATTAATCTAAGTCTCATAGTTGAGGTTCTGTTTCACATAAGACCAAAGAAAGAAATGATTAAACAAAATTTTGAATACTTTGAGGTATCTGAAGAAGATAAATATTTCAAGATATAAACCATAATTTATAATCACACAGTGTGGTCAAATTAAAATACAGATATGTTTTCAGTCATATGCAGGCACTGTAAATTTTGTTCCATTTTTAATAGGCTCTAGTTTGCTATTATGATTATTGAGCCAGGGTCTGGCCCTGTTTCTGGGGTTTTTTCCTTGGCTCCAAAATAGTTCTCAACCTAGAGTTTGAAAAAACATGAGTTTCATGCTCCGTTACTTATCTCTGTTTCCTTCTTTTCAAATGCTAATAAACTGGAGTTTATGATTATGTTAAAAACTAGATTGCTTGCCCTGAGAACTTTTCTTATGTGTCAACAGGTTACTTAGAATTAATTTACTTCCTGAAAACCTACAAAAAGCATTCAGAGTCCAAACTCTAGAATATCACTTTTGCCAAAAATACTTTATGAAATTCCCGATATAATTTAATGGCCAATATTTCAGAAATAAGTTTCTAGGTTTAGGAATCGCAGTTTTCAATCACATTAAACATTAAGATAGGACTATGTGGATATTTCCAAACCTCAGATGTAGTAAGCTTTTGAGATTCCGTCCTGTAGATACCAATGGGAACATCTCCAGTAGAGGAACATAACTTCTGATAAAGTCTGGCATAAGTCCTAATCCATAGGTCATCCTCCGTGATCTTCATCTGTAATAAATACAATTGGATTATCTATATACCAAATTTTTAAGAAATAAAAAACCCAAAGGTTATTTTTCATTCCTTAAAAGTAGATTTCATTGATATTTTAAAATCTCAAAGCACCATTTCTTAAGCATTTACCATGTATTAAAGTTATTTACTGCCATCTAAACCTTATCCCTCAGGTTATCTCAAACTTAAGAAACCCACTGCTCAATTTGTGGCAGCATGGCATTGCGTTAGTTCCATCTCAGTGGGTGACATCACTGGGAATTGACTGGGAATTGTTGGAAACCTGTATGTAAGGACTTGTTTGAATGTTGTGATAACTAAAGACGCTACTGGGACTTGGTGGACAGGGTCTGCTGATGCTGCAAATCCTGAAGTGTAAAGGACACTCCAGCACGAAAAGGAATAATCCACCCAAAGTCCTATAGCATCCCGACTGAGAAAGGCGTGCAATAGAGGAGCACAGGACTCCCATACAGGAGGCGTAAGCGCTGCTTCCTGTCTGCTAACCACAAATTTCAATTGTTAATAAGTCACTGAATGAAATACACTTGGATATAGCACACTCTTTTATAAAACAGAGAGGCTAGAGAATTCCCTGGTGGTCCAGTGGTTAGGATTTCATGCTTCCCCTACAGGAGGCCCGGTCAGGGACCTGAGATCCCTCAAGCTGTGGGGCATGGCCAGAGATAAAAAAAAAAAAAAAAAAAGCCAAAAAACATAAAACGGAAGTTAAACAATATGATCAGTGTTTTCCTTGGCAGTATGACGTCCTATGTCAGAAACTGTTCATCTCAAATGCCAGCTAGGGGGAAAAAAAAAAAAAAGAAAAATCCCACTTGTGAATTTTGCTCCGAATGGCTATCTGCAAGATTATTAATTTAAATAATGTTTTCCCTAAACATTTTTTTAATTAATTAACAAAAACCAGGATACTATTCTTGAGCACATGTTAGAAAAATGAATAAATAAATGATATAGAGGAGTCAACCAAAGAGCATGATAGATGGATTTAAGAACTGCCCGCCAGAATCATCTTCCACTTCAGACAGCAGTAACTTACAGAGCAAAGAAACCCCGATCCTGGTGTAGTGTCCAATCCCAACAGAAGTCTGGTAATAGAAATCATATAGTCCTTCACAAATGACTGCAACAGAAATAAAATATGCATTTATCGTGTGTATGAAAAACACAATAGCTTAGAGTGTGAATATGTTATCACACCTTACAGGTTATATTAAAGGTTATCATGGCGTGTTGTTGTTTATTGACTAAAGAGTCACGCTGGACTCTATTGCGATCTGATGGACTGTAGTCAGCCAGGCTCCTCTGCCCATGGGATTTCCCAGCAAAATACTGGAGTGGGTTGCCACTTCCTTCTCAGGGGATATTCCTGGCCCAGGGATTGAACCTGCATTTTCAACATTGGCAGGCAGATTCTTTACCACTGAGCCACCAGGGAAGCCCTGTTATATCACTGAAAGTGAAAGTGTTAGTCACTCAGTTGTTTCTGACTCTTTGTGACCCCATGGACTATATAGTCCACCAGGCTTCTCGGTCCGTGGAATTCTCCAGGCAAGAATATTGAAGTGGATTGCCATTCCCTTCTGGAGGGGGTCTTTCCGACCCAAGAATTAAACCTGGGTCTCCTGCATTAGCAGGCCGATTCTCAGCAGTCTGAGCCACCAGGGAAGCCCACTTTAGGTGGTGGTAGTTTAGTTGCTAAGTTGTGTCTGACTCTTGCGACCCCATGGACTGTAGCCTGCCAGACTCCTCTGTCCCTGGGATTCTCCAGGCAAGAATGCTGGAGTGGGTTTGGAGCCATTTCCTTCTCCAGTCATTAAGCCTCCAAGATGGTAATGATAACCCTGTATGCGAGACAGCAAAAGAGACACAGATGTATAGAACAGACTTTTGGACTCTGTGGGAGAGGGAGAAGGTGGGATGATTTGAGAGAATGGCTTTGAAACATGTATACTGTCATGTAAGAAACGAATCACCACTCTAGGTTCGATACAGGATACAGGATGCTTGGGGCTGGTGCACTGGGATGACCCAGAGAGATGATATGGGGAGGGTGGTGGGAGGCGGGTTCAGGATTGGGAACTCATGTACACCCATGGTGGATTCATGTCAATGTATGGCAAAACCAATACAGTATTGTAAAGTAAAAAAATAAAGAGCAAATAAATAAAGAAAGAAATAAAAATCAATCTTGTGAGTGTGCTAAATACACATGTACAGTTAAGCTGTCTTCAAATAATATGAGAAATTATTATTTTCTAGGATATCATGATATGTTTAAATTTTATGCATGGTATTGGACATGAGGAAAATAATTCTATACTTTTAATAACAAAAAACTATAAGTGAACAAAAGAGTATATTTTTTAAAAGTTTGTAATGACTAAAGTTTACGATCAACTATTTCAACTAGTTTTTTTGTTGTTGACTTTTGTTTAAAGCCCTATGGATATCTTTTTGTTTCCTTAAAGGATATATTTAAAAATTATCTGAATACTTGAATCAAAAAATATGAAATATTGCTGCTGTTCAGCTTCTGGCAGAGTTAAAAAAATCAGTGTATTTGTATAAAATAAAATCCCTGTGAACTTAGCAATGATGAAATGACAATGTGAAACTCTGGCATTCAGAAACAAACTGAATGGCTTAGAGGCTGTAAAATTTTCCTTACATGTTTCTAAAGTAGGCAAAATTATCAGATGTTGAAAATATCCTTGATTTGTCAGTTTATTGACATTATTTGGTATCTTTTTTTAAAAATGCGCATTAGAAAGAAAGGTGTCTTTTTCTTAACCTAGTAATTTTTTCTTAACTGTTATTTATAGTCTAGTTATATATGTAAAGGAATATGGAAATGAATTCAAATGTCACATGAAACGTTGTGTCAAAGAATGCCTAATATCATTTCTGGTGTCAAAGAATGCCTAATATCATTTCTGGTGTCAAAGAATGCCTAATATCATTTCATAGATTATTCTGAAAAATAATTTTTTTCTTACGATGTCTTTCATAGGCACATTTAGATCATTCATTAAATACACAAAATAAAATATTGAGTTATTTCCAGAGCCAATTTAAGTTGACAGTTACATGAGAAACACTAGTTGTATCATTCGTTTGATAGAATCCAAACAAAATA
The DNA here is from genome assembly GCA_006408695.1 of Aepyceros melampus. Lineage (NCBI taxonomy): Eukaryota > Metazoa > Chordata > Mammalia > Artiodactyla > Bovidae > Aepyceros > Aepyceros melampus. Next base: position 96,105 of record SJXQ01001637.1, on the reverse strand, counting down.
GAAAATAAACGCTTTAGAGAGCAACAGGAAACACTGAGTACCTGATAAAGAAGTGTGTCCAACATGCTGATACTGAACACCCTCCCAGCAGCAAAAGGCAGTCGGAATATGAAGGCCAAGTTAGAACCTCGTTCTCTTTCTTTCTGTTCAGAAATTTGAAAAAGAATAATTTGTGAGCATCCTCTATCTTATGCTTTTCTGCTTAGTTAAATTCTAACAAACGCGAAGAAGTAATTTTTGTCATGTGGTTCTTAGCTGTGAATGCACCATGACTTCACCTTTAATTGAACTGTTAATGTCCCTTTACTTTTCATAAATGTGCATGCATGCTCAGTCGTGTTTGACTCTTTTGCAACCCCCATGGACTGGAGTCCGCTGGGCTCCTCCGTCCATGGGATTACCCAGGCAAGGGTACAGGAGTGGGTTTCCATTTCCTTCTCTAGGGGATCTTTCCAACCCAGGAAGCAAACCCACATCTCCTGCATTGGCAGGATTCTTTACCATTGAGTCACCTGGGAAGCCCCTTTCAGAACCATGTTTTCTTCATTAAAATACCCAACGGTTAAGAAAGCTGGATACTTTCATACATTAAGCATTTATTTACCTTTGTACATATTTCTTAACAGGATTTGAAGTAATGTTAATAAAAAGAACAAACACAATATCATTATTTCATCAAATTTGGAAAAATCCCTAAAGCCACATAATGTACTATAATATCTAGAATATCAGCTTTTGAATATTCTCATATGTGAGGACACAGAACACAGGCAAGTAGGAGTGATCACAACCAGTGGATTCTAGCTTTCTGTCATTTGAGTTTTAATTTGTCAATCTGCCTTTCAAGTTGTGCCAGCCATACATTTTCTCTGTCATAAAAGACAGAAGTGGTAGGGACCTAACAGAAGCAGAAGATATTAAGAAGAAGTGGCAAGTATACACAGAAGAACTATACAAAAAGATCTTAATGACCCAGATAACCATGATGGTGTGATCACTCACCTAGAGCCAGACATCCTGAAATGTGAAGTAAAGTGGACTTCACAAAGCATCACTACAAGCAAAGCTAGTGCAGACGATGGAATTCCAGTTGAGCTATTTCAAATCCTAAGAGACGATGCTGCACTCAATATACCAGCAAATTTGCAAATGTGGAAAACTCAGCAGTGGCCACAGGACTGAAAAGGTCAGTTTTCATTCCAATCCCAAAGAAAGGCAATGCCAAAGAATGCTCAAACTACTGCACAATTGACTCATCTCACACTTTAGTCAAATAATGCTCAAAATTCACCAAACGAGGCTTCAATAGTACATGAACCAAGAACCTCCAAATGTCCAAGCTGGATTTAGAAAAGGCAGAGGAACCAGAGATCAAATTGCCAACATATGATGGATCACAGAAACAGCAAGCGAGTTCCAGAAAGACATCTACTTCTGCTTTACTGACTAAGCCAAAGTCTTTGACTGTGTCGATCACAAAAAACTGTGGAAAATTCTTCAAGAGATAGAAATACCAGACCACCTTTCCTGCTTCCTGAGAAATCTGTATGCAGATCAAGCAGCAACAGTTAGAACTAGAGAGTGAAAAAGTTGGCTTAAAGCTCAACATTCAGAAACTAAGATCATGGCATCTGGTCCCATCACTTCATGGGAAATAGATGGGGAAACAGTGGAAACAGTGTCAGGCTTTATTTCTGGGGGCTCCAAAATCACTGCAGATGGTGACTGTAGCCATGAAATTAAAAGACGCTTACTCCTTGGAAGGAAAGTTATGACCAACCTAGATAGCATATTGAAAAGCAGAGACATTACTTTGCTAACAGAAGTCTGTATGGTGAAATCTGTGGTTTTTCTAGCAGTCATGTATGGATGTGAGTGTTGGACCATAAGGAAGGCTGAGGGTTGAAGAATTGATGCTTTTTGAATTGTGGTGCTGGGAAGGACTCTTGAGAGTCCCCTGGACTGCAAGGTGATCAAACTGGTCAATTCTAAAGGAAATCAGTACTGAATATTCATTGAAGTACGGGATGCTGAAGCTGAAGCTTCAGTACTTTGGGCACCTGTTGTGAAGAACTGACTCATTTGCAAAGACCCTGATGCTGGGAAAGACTGAAGGCAGGAGGAGAAGGAGATGACAGAGGATGAGATGGTTGGATTGTATCACTGACTTAATGGACATGAGTTGAGCAATCTTCAGGAGTTGGTGTTGGACAGGGAAGCCTGGCATTCTTCAGTCCGTGGGGTTGCAAATAGTCGGACATGACTGATTTACTAACTCAGTTGACTGAGTCATACCAAACTGCAGCTAAAATTCTGTAAATGACCCCCGAAAGTGAGTTCAAACCAGAAAGAGAAACACAAATATCATATATTAAGGCATATATGTGGAATCTAGAAAAATGGGATAGATGAACCTATTTGCAGGGCAGGAATAGAGACATCGATATAAAGAACAAATATTTGGACACTGAGAGTTAAAGTGGGGGTAGGGGGGTGAAATGGGAGATTGGGATTAAAATATATATATATCTATATATACACACACTATTGATACTATTATAAAATAGTTAACTAATGAGAATCTACTATAAAGCACAAGGGGAAATAAAAGGAAATAAAATGTGTTTTTAGGACATATATTTGTTAATCTTAAAAAAAGGATTCCAGTATATAGTAGGTGCAAAAACACTGCTTGAATCCACTTACATGAGGCACCTAGAATTTCAAATTCAGAGTCAGAAAGGACTCTGGTTGATGCGAGAAGTCAAGGAGTGGGGGTAAGAGAGGTATGGGGACTTAGTCTTTAAAGGGGATAGAGGTTCAGTTTAGGAAGGTGAAAAATCCCAGAGACGGATGACAGTGTGTTGCAGAACAATATGAATGTACTTAGTGTCCCTGAACTGTACAGTTAAATATGCTTAAAATAGCACATTTTATATGACTTTACCACAGTAAAAAAAAAAAAAAAAGTGAAAAAGCATGTGGTTGTGTGTATAATGGTGTATGAGGGTTTCCTTTGAAAAATTCGGTTGCTATTATTGCCCATTAATATGCAAAGGCCTAAGAGCAAATGTTTCTGTAAGACTGGAACAAAATTCTTAAGGATGAAACTTCACCTTGTACTTAAGTGGTCACCTCAGAGATGCTTCTTTCTCTTTTTGCCAACTTCCCCTTACCAGGAAAGACCAACATAGAAAAGCAAATGAAAACATCAGCCCTCATTCTCTGAGGAAGAGGGCTCCAGTCTCCAGTGAGGAAAATTTGAGAGATCTCAGGGGAAGCGATGGCTCTGGGTGATCTTTTTAGGAATGGGTGGGAGGGCATACTGTCGATAGAGGGGGTCTTGGAGATAAACAGGGAAGCTGCTGCTGCTTCTTGTAATGATGGTACTAGAGCAACTAGACCCTTAGGCTTTCCCTGGACAGACAGACGAGGCTGGGCTCAGCATCAACCCTGTCAGGGAGAAAGAGGAGTTACTTCACCACAACTATCATATCTACTAGTTGAGAAGACTGTCCAGGGTATAAGGACATCCTGACTTGAAATGTAGGGAGAAGGAAGGATGTGCAAGTGGTGCCCCCGTGGTATCTGTGCCCATTACATCACAATGCAGTCACTGACTTATTAGCCTTGGATTCAACAAGGCTTATTTGAACCATCTAGATAGGTGGCTCCAAATGAGCTGTCTTACTACAGAAATACGCAGGATTCCCTATGAACCTGGGGCCACATGTGGTTCTTCAGTTTAGTTCAGTTCAGTTGCTCAGTCGTGTCTGACTCTGTTACCCCATAAACTGCAGCAAGCCAGGCCTCCCTGTCCATCACCAACTCCTGGAGTTCACCCAAATTCATGTCCATCAAGTCAGTGATGCCATCCAACCATCTCATCCTCTGTCGTCCCGTTCTCCTCCTGCTCTCCATCTTTCCCACCATCAGGGTCTTTTCAAGTGAGTCAGCTCTTCGCATCAGGTGGCCAAAGTATTGGAGTTTCAGCTTCAACATCAGTCCATCCAATGAACACCCAGGACTGATCTCCTTTAGGATGGACTGGGTTGGATCTCCTTGCAGTCCAAGGGACTCTCCAGAGTCTTCTCCAATACCACAGTTCAAAAGCATCAATTCTTTGGTGCTCAGCTTTCTTCACAGTCCAACTCTCACATCCACACATGACCACTGGAAAAATCATAGCCTTCACTAGACGGACCTTTGTTGGCAAAGTAATGTCTCTGTTTTTCAATATGCTATCTAGGTTGGTCATAACTTTCCTTCCAAAGAGTAAGCATCTTTTAATTTCATGGCTGCAATCACCATCTGCAGGATTTTGGAGCCCAGAAAAATAAAGTCAGCCACTGTTTCCACCGTTTCCCCACCTATTTCACATGAAGTGATGGGACCAGATGCCATGATCTTAGTTTTCTGAATGTTGAGCTTTAAGCCAACTTTTCACTGTCTTCTTTCACTTTCATCAAGAGGCTCTTTAGTTCTTCTTCACTTTCTGCCATAATGGTGGTGTCCTCTGCAGATCTGAGGTGATTGATATTTCTCCTGGCAATCTTCATTCCAACTTGTGCTTCCTCCTGCCCAGGGTTTCTCATGACTTACTCTGCATGTGGTTCTTAAGTTGTGCCAAATGCCTAGCACACAGTCAATGAAATTTTACTGAACAAATGAATAAACCTTTTTCTACTTACAGCGGTTGTCTACATCTAAAGAAAGTTTGTTGCATAAAGTTTATAACATTTGTATGAAGAGGCAAGAAACAAACAACTTGACGTTACCTCAACACCCCTCCCTTCTCACTTCAGTTCTTTAATGGGGGTTTGAAGGTGGGAAAAAACTGCAAAGTTTGTGTTATGCAAAGTTCTCTGCCTTTAGTTATCTTTTGACTATTGTGTTTTACAAGATGCAATAATAAATATTTCTGTGATTTCTTCTAGTACAAACATATACTGTATTATTTTTTTCTGGGCATACTTGTTTCTTGGTATAATTCTGGATTCAGTTAAAGTTTCAGCAATGATTTTGTGTTTTCCTAATATCCACTCATCTAAAACTTTGTTGTTGTTTAGTCGCTAAGTCATGTTTGACTCTCACAACCCCTTGGACTGCATGCAGCCCACTACGCTCCTCTGCTCATGGGATTTTCCAGGCAAGAGTACTGGAGTGGGTTCCATTTTCTTCTCCAGGGGATTTTTTCATCCAAAGGATTGATACTTATCTAAAAATACCTAAAAGATATCTCAGACATCCAAATCAGAGATCCCAGACACTTTAATATCCTTGGTCTTACCTATTTCTCCCACTTGGTTTGCTATCGTGAACACATGGTTTTGTTGGAAAAGGAATTTTTTCTGGCATAAATTGTGTTTTCTTTACTGTGTCCAGCCAGTGCCACACGGAATGAGCTGATAGTATGGCTAGATTAGCAGATTCTGCCCAGACCCAACATATAGTAATACTGTAACCCCAAATCTAGTTGCTTTTCCTACCATTCACCCTACTTGACCTTCTTTACAGGGTATGACATGACATCTTCTCATCTTTTTCTACTCTTTTCCTCCCTCTTTCTCCCATCCCTACTCTACTTCATTAACAGCCCTCAAATCTTCTTTCCAAATTCTCATGTCCTGGTTGAGCTAACTCTGCCTTTCTTCTCATAAAGTTGCTTGCCCAGGGAGTGACCTTTGGAATTCAAGTACAGGAAATCCTCACAGCAAAATACAAGCATCTTAAACGTGTTGCTGGAGTTTTATGTATCCTGCTTAGAGCTTTCCTAGGAAAGAGTCTCAGGGTGGCCTAGCAGCTCTGAATCTGTATCTCTTCCAGAACAGGGTTCTTATTAGACCTTCTCACTGAAGTGTGTGCTTAGGAACTGAAGTGACAGAGGACCCTGAGTCATCAGTGGCTTTAAATCAATCTCTCTTTCTTTTACTTCTTCTTCGTAATTCACACAAGAAGGAGGTAGTTCCAGTAATAAAGAGCATTTCTTTGCATTTCCACTTTTCTTCTTACTGGAAGGAGTAGGTACCTCCCACACCCCCACACACTCACATGCACACAGACGAGTACATGTGCATAAACACACACACACATACACGTCTGTTCTAGTCTCACTGCCAGGTTAGAGGAGTTGCATTTTCTGGACTCTCCATGGGTTCATCTTACTTATGAGGACTCAAGGCAACCTCAGGCCCACATCCCCTAACACCTTTGAGTCAACCCAAGGCAAGTTCATGCTGAAGGAGTTTGAGGTGTGGGAGACCCCATTCCTTATCTTAAAGAAGAATGCAAGGTCTTCAAGGCAGTTACTATCCTCCTGCATTAAGATACACATGGTTCTCACCTTAGAAATAGAATGAGAGTTAGTTTATCATCCAAATCAAGACCTCTTGACAGGCGTGCTTAGTACGTATACTGAGCACCTCTTGTCCATTCAACAAAGTTGATGCAGCAGGTATCAGAAACATGGTATGGGAGTCAAGCAGAGATGAAAATCTGGAGTTTCCCACAACTCCCACAATTTCAGTAATTTTCCAGAATGCTCACAGAACTCACAAAATTGTTATATTTAAGGACTATCATTTGAATATAAAGAATGCAAATGAACAGCAGATGAAAAGGTACACTGGGCAAGTCTGGAAGAGTCATAAGCATAGGAGCTTCTGTCTCCATGGAGTCTGAGGGCACCACCCTCCTGGCACATCAATATGTTCACCAATCAGGAGGCTCTCTAAACCTCATTCTTCAGTGTTTTTATCAAAGTTTCATTATATAGGCATGATTAATTACATGGAATTTACATTGTATAATATTAGATATTATAAGTAATCAGATTATTAAAAATACACAGGAGGATGTGGGTATGTAGGCTATATGCAGATACTAAATCATTTCACATAAGGGACTTGAGCATCCTCAGATTTTGGTCCTGCTGAAGAGTGGGAAGGAAGGAGACTGAAACCCATTCCCCATGGACCCTGAGGGAGGATTCTATTATTGGATAAATAATATCAGTGAGGCAATGTGAACATCCAGGACCAGAAAGATAATGTGAAACAAACAAATGAAAAACAACAACAAAAAAAACAGCAACAATGAGAGAAAATCAGATTAAAAAAGCAAGCTAAAGCATGATGTTCAAGAATGTTTAGATTGGGTTTACAAATTTGAAGAAAGTAAGGATGATATATCACATATGACCAAGAATATTGACTGACCACCAAAACTCATTGCACAATTCTTCTTGGGCACATGGTTGGACTACCTTTCTCAGTCTTCCCTGAAGTTAGGTGTGGTCACAGGATCCAGTTCTAGCCAATGGCATCTGAGTGGAGTCTGTGTGCCACTCCCAGACCTGGTCCAGGAGAGTCTCCATCTAAATAAATTGATGTGTGAACACTACTTGCTACAGTCAGTTGGATGTTAGAAGAAAGCCAGCAGTTCAGGCAAGAACTAACCTCAAGGTCCCAGGTGGTGCTAGTGGTAAAGAACCCTCGTGCCAATGCAGCAGATGTATAAGACCTGGATTCCATCCCTGGGTTGGGAAGATCCCCTGAGGGCGGACATGGCAACCCCCTCGAGTATTCTTGCCTGGAGAACCCTCTGGACTGAAGAGCCTGGTGGGCTACAGTCCAAAAGGTCCCAAACAGTTGGACATGACTGAAGCAATTTAGTGCACAGACTAAATGGGGAGTCAGAGAGTAAGAGCCTCCAATATTTATAAAGGGTGTGTTTCTGGATGCCTACGAAAATAGGATATACAACTGAAAAAATAGTGATTGAACAACAAAGTCCAACACTATTGTCTCAATAACCTCAAAGGAGTTTTGAAAAGAAATGAGAGATAGGAGTGAGAAGGCAAGGAAATAACCTAAACATTATATTTAAGAAGGAAATTTAGATATATTTTGGCCATAAAAATGAGTGGAATCAAGCATACCAGAATTTTGTCAAGTTTTTGAGAGAAATGAGCAGTCCAGTCGGAAAAATCTTTAAAAGAATTTAGAAATCTTAATGAAATTGCCTTTATGAACTTAAAAATCTTTAGTTTTTTTCTTAACTTGTATAAGCAAGATGTAGGTTATAAAAGTAGCAAAAGGGGACTTTCCTGGTGGTCTAGGATAAGAATCTGCCTTCCAATGCGGTTAGAATGAGTTCAATCCCTGGTCGGGGAACTAAACCCCCTCATGCTCCATTTATGTTGTTCAATCGCTCAGTCATGTCTGACTCTTTGCGACCACATGGACTGCAGGATGTCAGGTTTCCCTGTCCTTAACTGTCTCCTGGAGTTTGCTCAAACTCATGTCCATAGATTTGGTGATGCCGTCAGTCATCTCATCCTCTGTCACCTCATCTCCTTCTGCCCTCAGTCTTTACCAGCATCAGGGTCTTTTCTAATGAGTTGATCTTCATATCAGGTGGCCAAAGTATTGGAGCTTCAGCTTCAGGATCAGTCCTTCAAATGAATATTCAGGGTTGATTTACTTTAGGATTTACTGGTTTGACCTCCTTGTAGTTGAAGGGATTCTCAAGACTCTTTTCCAGCACTACAGTCAGTTCAGTTCAGTTGCACATTGTGTCCGGCTCCTTGCAACCCAATGGACTGCAGCATGCCAGGCTTCCCTGTGCATTACAAACTCCCGGAGCTTACTCAAACTCAGGTCCATTGAGTCGATGATGCCATCGAACCAATATCAGCCTCTGTCGTCCCATTCTTCTCCCGCCTTCAATCTTTCCCAGCATCAGGGTCTTTTCAAGTAGGTCAGCACTTTGCATTATGTGGCCAAAGTATTGGAGTTTCAGCTTCAACATAAGTCTTTCAAATGAATATTCAGGACTGATTTCCTTTACCATTGACTGGTTGGATCTCTTTTCAGTCCAAGGGACTCTCAAGAGTCTTCTCCAACACCACAGTTCAACAGCACCAACAACTTGGCACTCAGCTTTCTTTATAGTCCAAATCTCACATCCATACATGACTACTGGAAAAAATGTAGCTTTGACTAGACAGACCCTTGTAGGCAAAGTAATGTCTCAGCTTTTTCATATGCTGTCTAGGTTGGTCATATTTTTTCTTTCAAAGACCAAACGTCTTTTAATTTCATGGCTGGAGTCACCATCTGCAATGATTTTGGAGACCAAGAAAATTAAGTTTCTTACTGTTTCCATTGTTTCCCCATCTATTTGCCATGAAGTGATGGGATCAGATCTCATGATCTTAGTTTTCTGAATGTTGAGTTGTAAGCCAACTTTTTCACTCTCCTCTTTCATTTTCATCAAGAGGGTCTTCAGTTCTTCTTCCCTTTCTGTCATAAAGGTCGTGTCACCTGCATATCTGAGGCTATAGATATTTCTCCTGGCAATCTTGATTCAAGCTTGAAATTCATATAGCCTGGTATTTCCCATGATGTACTCTGCATGTAAGTAAATAAGCAAGGTGACAATATACAGCCTTGACATACTCCTTTCATGATTTGAAACCAGTCTGTTGTTTCGTGTCCAGTTTTAACTGTCACTTCTTGATCTACATGCATATTTCTCAGGAGCAGGTCACATGGTCTGCTATTCCCATCTCTCAAAATATTTTACAGTTTGCTGTAACCCACACAGTCAAAGGCTTTGGCATAGTCACTAAAATAGAAGTTTATATTTTTCGGGAACTGTCTTGCTTTTTTGAGGATGTGGACAATTTGATCTCTGGTTTCTCTGCCTTTTCTAAATCCAGCTTGAACATCTGGAAGTTTGCAGTTCATGTACTGTTGAAGCCTGGCTTGAAAAATTTTGAGCATTACTTTGTAAGCATGTAAGATGAGTGCAATTGTGTAGTAGTTTGAACATTCTTTGTATGATTGGAATGAAAACTGACCTTTACAGTCCTGTGACCACTGCTGAGTTTTCCACACTTGCTGGCATATTGAGTCCAGCACTTTCACAGCATCATCTTTTAGGATTTGAAATAGCTTACCTGGAATTCCATCACCTCTAGCTTTGTTCGTAGTGATGCTTCCTAAGCTCCACTTGACTTTGCATTCCAGGATGTCTGGCTCTAGGTGAGTGATCATACCTTCAGGGTTATCTGGATCATGAAGATCTTTTGGTGTAGTTCTTCTTTGTATTCTTGCCACCTGTTTTTAATATCTCCTGCTTCTGTTAGGTTCATAACATTTCTGTCGTTTATTGTGCACATCTTTGCATGAAGTATTCCCTTGGTATCTCTCATTTTCTTGACAAGATCTCTAGTGTTTCCCATTCTATCGTTTTCCTCTATTTCTTTGCATTGATCACTGAGGAAGGCTTCCTTATCTCTCCCTGCTATTCTTTGGAACTCTCTATTGAAATGGGTATATCTTTCATTTTCTCCTTTGCCTTTAGCTTCCTGACTTGCATACAGATTTCTCAAGAGGCAGGTTAGGTGGTCTGGTATTCCCATCTCTTTCAGAATTTTCCACAGCTTATTGTGATCCACACAGCCAAAGGACTTGGCATAATCAATAAAGCAGANTATAATGGTCATCTGAGTTAAATTCACCCATTCCAGTCCATTTTAGTTTGCTGATTCCTAGAATGTTGACATTCACTGTTGCCATCTCCCGTTTGACCACTTCCAATTTGCCTTGATTCATGGACCTGACATTCCAGGTTTCTATGCTATATTGCTCTTTACAGCATTGGATCTTGCTTCTATCACCAGTCACATCCACAACTGGGTTTTTTTTTTTTTTTTTTTTTTGCTTTGGTTCCAACCTTTCATTCTTTCTGGAGTTATTTCTCCACTGATCTCCAGTAGCATACTGGGCACCTACTGACCTGGGGAGTTCTTCTTTTGGTATCCTATCCTTTTGCCTTTTCATACTGTTCATGCGATTCTCAAGGCAAGAATACTGAAGTGGCTTGCCATTCCCTTCTCCAGTGGACCACATTCTGTCAGACCTCTCCACCATTACCCGCCCGTCTTGGGTTGCCCCGCAGGCATGCCTTGGTTTCACTGAGTTAGACAAGGCTGTGGTCCTAGTGTGATTAGATTGACTAGTTTTCTGTGAGTATGGTTTCAGTGTGTCTGCCCTCTCATGCCCTCTTGCCACATCTACCATAAGCAACAGTTAGAACTGGCCATGGAACAACAGACTGATTCCAAATAGGAAAAGGAGTACGTCAAGGCTGTATATTGTCACCTTGCTTATTTAACTTATATGCAGAGTACATCATGAGAAATGCTGGACTGGAAGAAACACAAGCTGGAATCAAGATTGCTGGGAGAAATATCAATAACCTCAGATATGCAGATGACACCACCCTTATGGCAGAAAGTCTGGAGGAAATAAAAAGCCTCTTGATGAAAATGAAAGAGGAGAGTGAAAAAGTTGGCTTAAAGCTCAAACATTCAGAAAATGAAGATCATGGCATCTGGTCCCGTCACTTCATGGGAAATAGATGGGGAAACAGTAGAAACAGTGTCAGACTTTATTTTTTGGGCTCCAAAATCACTGCAGATGGTGACTGCAGCCATGAAATTAAAAGACACTTACTCCTTGGAAGAAAAGTTATGACCAACCTAGATAGTATCTTCAAAAGCAGAGACATTACTTTGCCGACTAAGGTCCGTCTAGTCAAGGCTATGGTTTTTCCTGTGGTCATGTATGGATGTGAGAGTTGGACTGTGAAGAAGGCTGAGCCCTGAAGAATTGATGCTTTTGAACTGTGGTGTTGGAGAAGACTCTTGAGAGTCCCTTGGACTGCAAGGAGATCCAACCAGTCCTCTCTGAAGGAGATCAGCCCTGGGATTTCTTTGGAAGGAATGATGCTAAAGCTGAAGTCTCCAAAATCACTGCAGATGGTGACTGCAGCCATGAAATTAAAAGACACTTACTCCTTGGAAGAAAAGTTATGACCAACCTAGATAGTATCTTCAAAAGCAGAGACATTACTTTGCCGACTAAGGTCCGTCTAGCAAGGCTATGGTTTTTCCTGTGGTCATGTATGGATGTGAGAGTTGGACTGTGAAGAAGGCTGAGCCCTGAAGAATTGATGCTTTTGAACTGTGGTGTTGGAGAAGACTCTTGAGAGTCCCTTGGACTGCAAGGAGATCCAACCAGTCCTCTCTGAAGGAGATCAGCCCTGGGATTTCTTTGGAAGGAATGATGCTAAAGCTGAAGCTCCAGTATTTTGGCCACCTCATGCGAAGAGTTGACTCATAGGAAGACACTCTGATGCTGGGAGGGATTGGGGGCAGGAGGAGAAAGGGACGACCGAGGATGAGATGGCTGGATGGCATCACTGACTTGATGGACATGAGTATGAGTGAACTCTGGGAGATGGTGATGGACAAGGAGGCCTGGCATGCTGCGGTTCATGTGGTTGCAAAAAGTCGGACATGACTGAGCGACTGAACTGTAGTGAACTGAACTGAATTTTAGCTTCTCTTCTTTTTCCAGCTAATTGTAAGCCCTCCTCAGACAACCATTTTGCCTATTTGCATTTGTTTTTCTTAGGGACAGTCTTTATCACTGCCTCCTGAACAATGTCATGAACCTCTCATTCTTCAGGCACTCTGTCTATCAGATCTAATCCCTTGAATCTATCTGCCATGTCCACTGTAAAATTTGATTTAGGCCCTACCTGAGTGATCTATTGGTTTTCTCTTTTGTTGTTGGAAGAGGGTCTTTGGTATGACCAGTACATTCTCCATTCTCTTGGCAAAACTCTGTTAGCATTTGACCTGCTTTATTTTGTACCCCAAGGCCAAATTTGCCTGTTACTCCAGGTATCTCTTGAATTCCCACATTTGCATTCCAGTCCCCTATAATGAAAAGGACATCTTTATTGGGTATTAGTTCTAGAAGGCCTTGTAGGTCTTCATAGAACCGTTCAGCTCCAGCTTCTTCAGCATTACTCATCAGGACATAGACTTAGATTACTGTAATACTGAATAGTTTGCCTTGAAAACGAACAGAGATCATGCTGTCATTTTTGGACTGCATCCCAGTACTGCATTTCGGACTCTCTTCTTGACTATCATGGCTACTCCATTTCTTCTAAGGAATTCTTGCCCACAGTAGTAGATATAATGGTCATCTGAGTTAAATTCACCCATTCCAGTCCATTTTGGTTCACTGATTCCTAAAATGTCCACGTTCACTCTTGCCATCTTCTGTTTGAGCACTTCCAAGTTGCCTTGATTCATGGACCTAAGATTCCAGGTTCCTATGCAATATTGCTCTTTACAGCATCAGACTTTACTTCCATCACCAGTCACATACACAACTGGGTGTTGTTTTTGCTTTGGCTCTGTCTCTTGATTCTTTCTGGAATTATTTCTCCATTGATCTCCAGTAGCATATTGGGCACCTACAGACCTGGGGAGTTCATCTTTCAGTGTCCTCTTTTTGCCTTTTCGTACTGTTCATGGGTTTTCAAGGCAAGAATACTGAAGTGGTTTGCCATTCCCTTCTCCAGTGGACCATGTTTTGTCAGAACTCTCCATCATGACCCATCCGTCTTGGATGGCCCTACATGGCATGGCTCATAGTTTCACTGAGTTAAACAAGGTTATGGTCCACATGATCAGTTTGATTAGTTTTCTGTGATTGTAGTTTTCATTCTCTCTGCCCTCTGACAAATAAAGATAAGAGGCATATGGAAACTTCCTGATGGGAGAGACTGACTAAGGGGGAAACTGAGTCTTGTTCTGATGGGCAGCGCCATGCTCAGTAAATCTTTATTCCAATTTTTCTGTTGATTTTGGGGCTGTATTCCTTCCCTGTTGTTTGACTTGAGGCCAAACTATGGTGAAGGTAATGAAGATAAAGGTCCCATGAAGGCACTGCAGCACGCAGTACCTCTGACCCTGCAGCAGGCCATGGCTTCTGCCAGAGACTCCTGGACACTCACAGGCAAGTATGGTTCAGTCCATTGTGGGGTCACTGCTCTCTTCTCCTGGGTCCTGGTGTGCATGAGGTTTTGTTTGTGCCCTCAAAAATTCTGTTTTCCCCATCTGGGTAAGTTCTGGTGGCTCTATGGTGGAGTTAATGGCGACCTCCTCCAAACAGTTCAGTGATAAAAAGCACCAGTTAGAAATGAACAATTACCATTATCAGTGATGGCACATGTGTTAGATTGTCAGCACTGCCATAAGGAAGTGTCAAAATTTTACAGAGTGCTAAAACAACTGAAATTTATTTCCTCTCAGTCATGAAAGCTCAGAGTTTGAAATGAAGGTGTTTCCAGCTTTGGTTCTTTCTGAGGACTCAGTGATGGATTTGTTCCAGGCCTCTCCTCTTGGTTTGTGGATGTCTGTCTTCCATTTACAAATATCTGTCCCTTGGTCTGAATTTACACTTTTTATAAGGATGCCAGTCATTCTGGATTAGGCCCTAAAGGCCTTCTTTATCTTGCTTACCTCGGTAAAACCCTCTCTTTAGAGAATTTAGCCTTCTGAAGTAGTGGAGGCTAAGAGTCCAGCACACTTTTGGTGGGGCAGAGAAACACAATTCAACCCACAGTGGTGGTGATGGTGGTTTAGTAGCTAAGTCATGTCTGACTCTTGCAACCCTCATGGACTGTAGCCTGCCAGGCTCCTCTCTCCACGGGATTCTCGAGGCAAGAACACTGGAGTGGGTTGCCATTTCCCTCTCCAGGGGATCTTCCTGACCCAGGAATCACATCCCAGTCTCTCGCACTGAAGTTGGATTCTTTACCGACTGAGCTATGAGGGAAGCAGCCTTAAATGTTTCTAGGCAACTGTCAGGGAACTTTAGGATTCCTGTATGTTGTTTTCTGTTTCTCATGAACCCTCTGTTCCTTATCAGTTCCTGGTAGACAGGAATGAGTGGAGTGGCGCACTGTTCCCAGGACTGAGGTTGGGACAGAACACACGCATGGATTTTCCTTCAGTAACCTTTTACCCTAAGGTAAAACTGTTTAGTCACGACCCTCTTACTCAAGATATGGATTGTCTTCTGGCCTTGTGACAATTGTTATTTCTTGTTATCCCCTTGCTAATGGTTGTTATACATGTGTTTCTTGTTCTTTGCCTAACTTTATTTTTTACCTAAAGCTTCCTTGTATAACAATATATAAGCTCACACAAACATGAATAAAGCACCCTTGTTCCACTAGAGACTTGGGTCCCCCGTGTCCTTCTTTCCATCTCTAGCTAGTTCTTTGAAGCGTGGAGGCCTGCCGAGCTCACTTTCCTGCCCGGGCTTTCAAGATCTCCTTGAGAGGATGCTCTGTGCCTTCATGAGCGGTACAAACCCTATTCTAGGGCTTTATTGGTTTCCCACGTAACCCAGGGAATATTAGTCTCTCTCTCTCTTTTGCTTTCTTTTCGTCGACTCCAATCCACCAGGCCCCGGTGTGTAAAAATGATAGCAACATGCAACAATCCTATTTCAATAGATATAACTCAGAGCAACTGAATTAAAATTCACTTACTGAATTTTTACGAAATTTCCATAGTTTTATAACATTGAAACCATTGGTTTCAATTCTACTTCCCTTAACTCCTCTATTCTTAATAATTTGGTAATATGTTATTTTTTATTCTTCTTGGAAAATACCTAGAAGATGCAAGTGAAAGAAAGTGAAGTGGAAGCATTAGCAGCTCAGTCCTGTCCGTCTCTTTGCAACCCCATGGGCCACCATGGGCCCTAGCTGACCAGGCTCCTCTGTGCCTGGGATATCCCAAGCAAGAAGACTGAGGAGTGGATTGCCATTTCCTGCTCCAGGGGATCTTCCCAAACCAGAGATAGAACCCAGGTGTCCTGCATTGAAGGCAGATTCTTTATCATCGGAGACACCAGGGAAGCCCCCAAGAAGATGCAAGGGTAAATATAAATCTCAAGAAATAAATGAATTCCCTCATGCCCCAAAATAAAACTGTCTCCTTCCCTTTCTTTTTCCTAGAGAGTTTCCTTTTAGAAAATTTGCAATTGTAAATCCTTTCTTTGTCTCTTAGAGACAGATGCAAAACTTTTGAAAATGTGAGTAGCCTCCAGACAGCTTTGTTTCCCAGGAATGTCTTGAGGGGCTTGAAACATCTTTTTGAAGTGGGAACATAAAGTACCCTTTCTGTCTCTTTGGGAGTTTAGCCTAGATGCCAGGCTCCAAGTTGTAAATTCTTGTTTGCTGCAAAGATAGAAGACAATTTATTTTTCCTTTGGATCAAGACAATTAACATGTATGTAAATGACTGTATCTGTCCAGCTACATAAACAGATGAGATGTCTTTCTGTCCTTAAAATCTCTTTAGGGGATTTCTGAGATGCATATCATACATAATCTGATTTAAAGCTTATTCAAACAAAACTTTTCTACATTAATGAAGAGGATTTTAGGTTGGAGGAAGTTTTTATTTTTAATTAATTCCCCAACACAGGTAAAATTTCATCTTGTTCTTTTCCCCTAACATAATTGACACACAATAGTGTAGACACACAGATTCACCAATACTGAAAATAACTTCCACAATTATAACCTTACTGTATCAACTGAACTGGTATAGATTCACCAATACAGAAAATAACTTCCACAGTTATAACCTTATTATATCAACTAAACTGCTATAAAATTAAATACACATAGGAAAGATCCTGATGCTGGGAAAGATTGAGGGTAGAAGGAAAAGGTGACAGAGGATGAGATGGTTGGACGGCATCACCATTCCAATGGACATTAGCTTGAGCACACTCCGGAAGATAGTGAAGGACAGGGAAGTATGGTGTGCTGCAGTCCATGGGGTTGCAAAGAGTTGGACATGACTTAGTGATGGAACACAAAACCAATAGAATATTAATTAGTAATGATGTCAACAATACTAATTTATAATTATGTTTTTGAGACTATTTATTTGAGCACTGATTATATGCCTAAACTGGGCTAAATATTGTGACTAGATTGTGTGATGTGACCTTTGTGATGACCCTATCATTTGGCTATCATCACTATTTTCCAGAGACAACTGCCAAGGGCTATGACGGTGTAAATGTTTTATCCAGGTTCCATTCCTAGACAGCAGTAGAGCCATGCGTGATGTGACTGCAGAACCTGTCTGGCTTCATACGGGGTGATCCTCCCTTACCTGTCATGAAGGAGACCGTGCCACACCAAGCCAGCATCGATTCCACTGGCTGCTTAAGCCTGGGTTTGTCTGTGCATGCTGAGCCATTCAGCTGTGGTTCTTGGTGTTAAGGCAGCGTATGACACAGGGGATGTTTTCTGAACACTAATGGCTTTACGTTTCAGTTATGCACTGACCAGATGAAACTGAGCAGGACCCCACCTTTTCTTTTTCCAGTTTCCTAGACCTTCCCCAATTTCTAAAGGGCAGATTCAGTTATTAATTAGGGGAGTGAGATAATGCAGAAAGAAACAATAGTGGTCCATTTATAGTTACTATAAAATATTGCCTGTCTTTCCCTATAAGCAATTATATGCTTATAACTTATTTATACCTAACAGTTTCTACCTCTTAATCCCTGTAGATTGCCCCTCCCTTCTTCCTTGACCGACCTGTTTGTTCTGAATATCTGTTAGTGTTTTTTTTTTTTTTTGTATGTTCACTAGTTTGTATAAACTTTAAAAAATATAGATCACCATACTGTACATCAACTATACTTCAATAAACAAGGAAAGAAAAGGATAGTACAGCTATGGGTCCGGGTCTGGGCTCCTCCTTGGGGGATGTGCATACAGTCTGATCCACATCTCTGAATTCTATAGGAACTAAGGCCCCCACACTGGTGGAGGATGGTAACCTCATGCTGAGCAAAAACTCCTGGACTCCAGACTGGTTGGAACCAGAAGGCTGATCATTGAGATGCCCAGAACACAGCCTCCAACCAATCGGAGGAGAGTTACACACCCTGCAGCCCCCCTCCCAATTTTGCCTATAAGAAGTCTTCCCAGAAAACCATCAGAAAGTTCAGGGTTTTAGGGAAGGAGCCTCCTCTTTCTCCTGCATGGCTCTGCAATAAAACTTTCTCCACTCCAAACTCAGACCTTTCTGTTTCTTTGGCCTCACTGTACCTCCGGCTCACTGACTGGGTTCGACAACATTGATAGCTATATGATCTTGAAAAAAAAAAGTGATTTAGTCTGTCTTAAACTCAGTTTCCTCATCTGGAAGCAGTCTCTCATAGCAGTGTCACTGTGCTTATAAAGAAGCAGTACTAAGACTCTACTAACATAATGTATGTGACCAGCAGTGAAGATGGAAATCACCAGACAAGAGCACAGAAGAGCCCTCACTCAACTGTATGCCACCCAGGATCAAGACAGTGCCTGGCATAACAGGGAATAAAAATAAAGTGAAAGAAAAACTAACCAAAAGACAAACAAACAAAAACATAAGCCATTCTTCTCTATATATTATTACAAATAATGAAGACAGCATATATTTGACACATTTTCACATGTATAAGACCGGATCTTTTTTTTTCTCTCATATATCTAATTCTCCCAGTATACTAACATCAAGTAAACCTTGACTGCAAAGTCTGTTTATCCCCACAGGCAGCCTGGACACTGAGAATGAAAACTATGCCTTTATGTCCCCATAACATGACTGTGCAATAATGCCACTGTCTTCCTTAGTATTATTCTCATATCCTTGCAATCCTAATAAGTCTCCACCTAGAAAGAGCTTCATTCAATAAAATTTCAGTTCTTGATAGACTTTGACCTTCCTTCCCCCAATACAAGGCTCTCTTGAGTCTTAAATATCTCTATCTGATTTCAGGCACATTTTAGATTTGTGCTGAGAAAATCCATCTTTGGCTATTTTAAAACCGCTCTTCTCAGGTGGATTTTGAGCCTTTGACATGTCAGGGCCAATGTTTATTTGATCGCAGGTATATGTTTTTTAGGGCTTCCCAGGTGGCAGTAGTGGTAAAGAACCGGCCTGCCAATGCAAGAGATGTAAGAGACATGGGTTCCATCCTTGGGTCAGGAAGACCCCCTGGAGGAAGGCATGGAACCCACTCCAGGATTCTTGCCTGGAGAATTCCACAAACAGAGGAGTCTGGTGGGCTACATACAGCCCATAGGGTGGCAAAGAGTCAGACATGACTGAAGCAACTTAGCACACAGCATATCCGTTTTTTACCATGGATAGCTTACTCGGGACACAAATTCTGGACATCTTTTACATAACAGTGTGAAGAGAGGTGCTGACCACAAGTCAAGGAACAAGGAGTTTTAAGTAAAAGCAGATAATCAATAATCCTGATGATTTCAAGGGCATTTATGACAGCAACCATGCATCTTAGCAGTTGATAAGCAGCTGGATGGATGCTCATGGGACAGAAGAGCAAACACCTTTCAATTTTAATAAATATTTATAAACGAAACAAAACAGAAAACTCCCCTGAGGTGACAGTTACCTTCATTTGTTGTTAAGTCACCAAGTCATGTCCAATTCTTTGCAATCTCATGGACTGGAGTTCCATGGAAGATCCCCTGGAGGAAGGCTTCCTTGTTCCCTACTATCTCCCAGAGGTTGTCCAAGGTTATCTGGAAGATCCCCTGGAGAAGGAAATGGCAACCCACTCCAGTATTTTTGCCTAGAAAATTCCATGGACAGAGGAGCCTGGTGAGCTACAGTCCATGGGGTTGCAAAGGGTCGGACACGACTGCGCGACTGAGCACGTGTTCATTGGATCGGTGATGCTATCCAACCTCTCATCCTCTGATGCCATCTCATCCTGTGCTGCCCTCTTCTGCCTTCAGTCTTTCCCAGCATCAGGGTCTTTTCCAATGAGTCAGCTGTTCGCATCATGTGGGCAAAATATTGGAGCTTCAGCTTCAGAATCAGTCCTTCCAATGAGTATTCAGTGTCCCCTTACTTACCTAAGCAATAAACTTGACTTTTTCTCAGATTGTATGTCAGATTATCTCATTTAGGGACTGACTTTCAACGAAGCCCATGAGTTTTCTAAGATTTAAAGGATTTCTGAAACCTGCAAGTATACATGTTTTGACATAGCACTAATGATATTATCAATAATAGACATCATTTGGGACTGTATATATAGATATATGTATATATCTATATATATATTCCAGGTGCATTTAGTTCTTTCATAAATCATGATTTCAATTTGTGATCCATGATGCCAGAATGAGATGTTCCATCATGTTCACTTCTGATATCACTGGTTCAAATCCATCACTATACACTTTAAAAAATTTATAAATTAAGATTTTAGCCCTCACATAGGAATTCAAAGTAGCATTTTTATTTTTAATATTTCATGGCATTTCTTTCTACATGTAAAAATTTCCCAAGTTAGTCTTTCAATCCAAATAGTTAAATGCAACTTACTTGATCATGTGACGACTTACCTTTTCCAGCTTTGAAAGAGCGAGAGAGTAACAGTCTTTGGCTCTGAATTGCATGAATCTCATGTTGGCTGGGTGGGTGAGCTCTGTGATAATACTGAGACTGGAAAACAACCTACATTTCAAAGAAATATTTGCATTACATTAACAATCCAAAATGGTGTTTTTATAACAACAGGTTTAGGAGTGAGTGATTCCTAGCCTCAGGCATTAAACTACATGCAGTTGCGAGAGCAAGTCATGCCACACAAACTGTTTTGTGGAAGAGAAATGCATTGCTATTTTTCAAAGAATATTTTTACCAACATTTTAGCACTGTAAGAAAACTAAATTCAGTAATTTGATTTTTATGCTGCATTTTCTCACTCTTCATAAAGCTGATTGAAGAAGTTACCTAGTGAAAAATAATGAAATATAAATTTATAAGATGAATATGTGGATTGGGCAAAAATTTCCCACAATGAGTTTATTGTCCATAATGTGAGTTCTAAGATTTCCTGCGGCTCTCTGTTCTCACAGTATGTGCTTTTAATTGTCAAATCTTACCTCAATGAAGCAAATATTGTCATTGAAATAACAACTCATTGTAATGAACTGAGGACATGGCTCAATGGATAGTGTTGTTCTAGAAGAATCCTGAGAATTTCCACTCATCCTAGAATTTTACATAAGTTTCTTCCTATTTACATCCTCCTGCACAATCCACACATGCATGTGCACATGTGCAAGCATGCACACGCACGCACACACACACGCGCGCACATACACAGACACACACACACACACACACACACACACTTGATGTTTTCCCCAGAAAAATGGGGCAGGAATTGAAACTGGGTCTCCTGCATTGTAGACAGATTCTTTACCATCTGAGCCACCAGGGAAACTTCAGAAATTAGAAGAGTGGCCGAATGGCAAAAAATATCAATTAACTTTCAGGCTGGTACTTCTCCATTTTGTAAGCCTAGGAAGTGCCACCAACTGACCAATCTCATACCATCTGGAAGTTTTAAAAGTCTTCATTTCAAAAATATTTTGAAATAATCATGTCATTAAAGATATTTACCATGTCATGGTCTGTCACAGACAATATTCAATAAGCTGACACAGCAGAAACTAAAATGAATACATAACAGTAGCAAAATGGACAGTGAAGATAAAGCAGAGTCTCACTGAGAGAATAAACAGCATATTCATGATCTGAGCTTCTGAAAAGGAAAATTAACCGACCTAAGATTTTCCTCTTTGTTCAGTTTTTAAAAAACTCTTTTGGAAGTAAAAAAAAAAAATGTCCAAGACTGTATGACACATAAAATTTTAAAGGCAGTATTATTAGAGCTCTCCATGCATTAACTCATGAAATCTCCAGAACATCAGGTGGGGACCTCCTTGTTCTGTGCTTCTGTCTGCGCCTCCTGTTCCCTGGGAGGAGCTGGGGACCTGTGGCTCACCCCTGACTCTGCCTTCTCAGCATCTCTGGGTTTGCGCTGGTCTGAGCCAGGCCGTGGGGTGAGCTCAGCCCTACAGGGTGGGCCCAGTGATTGTCTAGCAGGGCCCTTGATCAGACTCCTCTCTACTGCCAGGCAGCAACCCAGCACAGCTCTGCCTAACGTGGGGATCACCATCTGCCAGACAGCGGTCTACGATGGTCACTGCCACTTTCCATAAATAGGTGGGTAGGAAAGGAGATTCAGATGACCCAAATAAAAAGGAGTATTATTAAGAACATCTGAGTACATGTCAGAGTTTCTAATTTAAACTTTTGTAATCTCTACTTCTGTATCTACCCCTCAATAGTAGTTGTTAGATCATAATTTCATTACTGTGTTTCAATTTACTAAGGACCATATTTAGCATCTAATTTAGTAAATAAGTATCAAGTATCAGCTATTGGAAAAGTCTGGTTTCCAAGAGATTAAAAAAAAAAAAAGTATAACGTTAAATCCCTGCCTTTGGTGTAGACTAGAAAAAAACTGCAAAAAGTTCATAAATTATATGAATGTATATACTTTTCTAAGGATGTTAAAAGTGGCTGACTGAAATCTGTGATTCACAAATTGAATAGGAACATCTTGGAAGGTGCTAAGATGCATGGTCAGGGAAGGAATTTCTGAGGAAACAAAGCTGTCAACAAGTAAGAAGTGTATCTCATATTTTAGAAATTTTTATTTTCTCTGAGAAATATGACTTTTTGTTTCACATATGTTATTTTTTAAGTTTAGAAAACTTTTGGATTACTTGAATTTTTTTCATTATAATCCTTTTCTAACAAGATACATCAAATATGTACATACAGTGTGCCTTGTACGACTCTTTACAATCCTGTGGACTGTAGCCCACCAGGTTTTTCTGTCCATATATGTGTGTAGACAGATATATATGGCTTTAGTAAGAGACGGTGATAAAATATTTGAGTGATCCAGTCATTGTATTTAAGTGACTTCTACAAGTGAAATTAAATAGAATAATATTTATGTGATGTGCCATTTCTGACCTATATAATTGAACCTACTCCATTTATGTTACTTTAAACTGAAAAATTGAGTGAATTATCTAGTTTTCCACCTAGTAAAATCTTAGAACTAATAACACTTAAATAATGAAATATTTTACTGCAATGTCCTTCAAATCCGTAAAATATTACCTGTATTGAATTATAATACTTCATATTTATAAATTTGATTGCTTAAGAGATTTAATTATATACCTTTAAAATACTGGCAGTGTACACATATTTCTGAACCTTAACATGATTTAAGTATACTTTGAATATATAACACTTTAGAAATAAAATGACAAAAAACGAGAAGTGAAAGGAAAAGGAGAAAGGGAAATATATACCCATCTGATGCAGAGATTCACAGAATAACAAAGAGAAATAATAAGGCCATAAGAGAAAGAGACAAAGAAACACAGGAAATCTATAAAATGGAAAACACTAGAGATCTTTTCAAGAAAATTGAAGTCACCAATATTTCATGCAAAGATAGGCACAATTAAGGACAGAAATGACAAGGACCTAGCAGAAGCAGAAGAGATTAAGAAGAGGTGGCAAGAATATACAAAAAAACTGTACAATAAAGGTCTTAATGAGCCAGATAACAATGATGGTGTGATCACTCACCTAGAACCAGACATCCTGGAATGTGAAGTGAAGTAGGCTATAGGAAGCACTACCATGAACAAAGCTAGTGGAGGTAATGGAATTCCAGCTGAGCTATTTAAATCCTAAAAGATGACTCTATTAAAGTGCTGCACTCAATATGCCAGCAAATTTGAAAAAACTCAGCAGTGGCCACAGCAGTGGAAAAGGTCAGTTTTCATTCCAATCCCACCAAAGGGCGATGCCAAAGAATGTTCAAATCACCATACAACTGCACTCGTTTCACATGGTAGCAAGGTAATGCTCAAAATAATTAAAGCTTGGCTTCAGCAGAACATGTACCGAGAAATTCCAGATGTACAAGCTGGATTTAGAAGAGAGAGAGGAACCAGGTCAAATTGCGAACATTCGTTGTATCATAGAGAAAGCAAGGGAATTCCAGAAAAACATCTACTTTTGCTTTACTGACTACACTAAAGCCTTTGACTGTGTGTAGAAGCATAATGTTAGTCATTCAATCCTGTCTGATTCTTTGCCACCCTGGGGACTGTAGCCCCTTAGCCTCCTCTATCCGTGGGATTCTCCAGGCAAGAATACTGGAGTGGGTTGCATTCCCTTCTTTAGGGAATTTTCCCAACCCAGGTATCAAACCTGGGTCTCCTGCATTCCAGACAGATTCTTTACTGTCTGAGCTATAGAGAAGTCCTGCATATAAGTGACTCAGTCATGTCAACTCTGGAACCCTTGGACTGTAGCCCGCTAGGCTCCCTTCCATGGAATTCTCCAGGCAAGAATACCGAGTGGCTAGCTGTTCCGTTCTCCAAGGGATCTTCCCAACCCATGGATCAAACCCAGGTCTCCTGAACTGCAAGTGGATTCTTTAACATCTGAGCCACTGTGTGGATCACAACAAACTGGAAAATTCTTCAAGAGATGGAAATACCAGACCACCTGACCTGCCTCTGAGAAACCTGTAAACAGGTCAAGAAACAACAGTTAGAACCAGACTGCTTCAAACTGGGAAAGGGGTATATTAAGGTTGTGTATTGTCACCTTACTTATTTAACTTCTATCCAGAGAAAGAGGAGAGTGAAAAATTTGGCTTAAAACTCAACATTCAGAAAACTAAGATCATGGCATCTAGTCCCATTACTTCATGGAAAATAGATGGGGAAACAATGGAAACAGTGACAGATTTTATTTTGGGGAGGCTCCAAAATTACTGCAGATGGTGACTGCAGCCATGAAAGTAAAAGACGCTTGCTCCTTGGAAGAAAAGTTATGACCAACGAAAACAGCTTATTAAAAAGCAGAGACGTTACTTTGCCAACAAAGGTCTGTCTAGTCAAAGCTATGATTTTTCCAGTAGTCATGTATGGATGTGAGAGTTGGACTATAAAGAAAGCTGAGCACTGAAGAATTGATGCTTTTGAACTGTGCTGTTGGAGAAGGCTCTTGAGAATCCCTTGGACTGCAAGGAGATCCAACCAGTCCATCTGAAAGGAAATCAGGCCTGAAAATTCATTGGGAGGACTGATCCTGAAGCTGAAACTCCAATAATTTGGCCACTGGATGGGAAAGACTCATTTAAAAAGACCCTGATGCTGGGAAAGATTGAAGGTGGGAGGAGAAGGGGACAACAGAGGATGAGATGGTTGGATGGCATCACCAATTCTATGGACACGAGTTTGAGTAAACTCCTAGAGTTGGTGATGGACAGAGAGGCATGACATGCTGCAGTCCAGGGAGTTGCAAACAGTCAGACACCACTAAGCGCCTGAACTGAACTGACTATTGCAGAGTACATCATGGGAAATGCCAAGCTGGATGAATCACAAGCTGGAATCAAGATTTCCAGGAGAAATGTCACCAGCGTCAGATATGTAGATGATGCCACTCTAATGGCAGAAAGTGAAGAGGAACTCTTGATGAAGGTCAAAGAGGAGAGTGAAAAAGCTGCCTTTAAACTCAACATTCAAAAAACTAATATCATGGCATCTAGTCCTATCACATCAAGGCAATAGATGGGGAAAAAAATAGAAAAAGTGGCAGACTTCACCATCTTGGGTTCCAAAATCACTGTGGATTCTCACTACAGCCATGAAATTAAAACAAACAAACAAACAAACAAAAAAACTTGCTTCTTAGAAGACAAGCTATGACAAACTTGGATAGCATAGTAAAAAGCAAACTCATCACTTTACAGACAAATCTGTGTATAATCAAAGCTATATTTTTTCCAGTAGTCATGTAAAGATGTGAGAGTTGGACCATCACAGAAGGCTGAGTGCCAAAGAATTGATGCTTTTGAATTGTGGTGCTGGGGAAGACGCTTGAAGAGTCCCTTGGACTGCAAGGAGATCCAACCAGTCAATTCTAAAAGAAATCTACCTTGAATATTCACTGGAAGGACTGATACTGAAACTGAAGCTCCAACCCTTTGGCCACCTGATACGAAAAACAGCCAGCTCACCAGAAAAGACCATGATGCTGGGAAAGATTAAGGGCAGGAAGAGAAGGGAGTGACAGAGGATGAGATTGCTGGATAGAGTCACCAACTCAATGGACATGAGTTTGAATAAACTCTGTGAGATAGTGAAGGACAAGGAAGCCTGGTGTGCTGAGTTCATGGGGTTGCAAAGAGTTGGACATGGCTTAGCAACTGAACAACAATTCTCTTTTTCCTAGGTACTGCTGCTGCTAAGTCACTTCAGTCGTGTCTGACTCTGTGCGACCTCATAGACGGCAGCCCCTCAGGATCCCCCGTCCCTGGGATTCTCCAGGCAAGAACACTGGAGTGTGTTGCCATTTCCTCTCCAATGCATGAAAGTGTAAAGTGAAAAGTGAAATTGAAGTTGCTCAGTCGTGTCCGACTCTTCGCGACCCCATGGACTGCAGCCTACCAGTCTCCTCCGCCCATGGGATTTTCCAGGCAAGAGTACTGGAGTGGGGTGCCATTGCTTTCTCCCTTCCTAGGTACTAGAATTACCATAAAGCAACATAATAATTGAAAACAATGTACTTTGTTTTATCTAAAAATGTTCTACAATTACTTCTCTAGTCAATACTCTAGTTACATTTTAAAATGACTTGTTTAATACTTTCTTTGTATAGTGGAAGAAAACTTGCTACCCCAAAATGCCTGTGGCATTTGAAGTTATTTTTTATTCAAGGCATATTTTGATGTGGCTATTTAAATTTACCCAGTGATGTAAATATAATCGTGTGAAATATCTATGGAGTAGTTACCTGCCTGAATTAACCGATTTAATAAATAATTCTGAAATGCTCAGGTATGCTAACTAACATACAGATGAAAACTATACCATACACTCTATTTCACAAACTGGGAGAACTCTGAGACTAGCTGCTTTATATATTAAAGCAAGACAATCAAACATAACAACATAAAAATCTGGAAAATATTTAATAAAATATTTGTACGCTAGTATGTCATTCTATACAATTTGATCTGTGGTGGCTGGGATTGATGTTTCTAAATCACAAGGGGTATATATTACTATGTAAGGTATATAGACACACTTAAATGCATGAGATACCAGTTTTAGACTCTAACTGAATATTGGCACTAAAACAAATATGAAAATATTTTAATTTTTCACAAACACTTTTAAAACAATTTAGATCTGAATCTGAGGTAGTCATTAAATGACCATATAGTAAACATCAGATATCTCCTAAATAGAAAATTTTAACCCATGTAAACCAAAGAAAATATTAAAATGTTTCTGCACTATATAAAGGAATTACTCTTGCATTGATACACATTCGGTATCAGTATTCTGAATTACATCATTTCCCAAGTGCCTATGATGTCATTTCTTCAGTAAGACTATAATTACTAGTACCAAGCTAGAAATAATATTCTCTTTTTTATTTTTACTCTTAACATGACGTTTTTCCTCCTATAGTCCTGTCAATTCAACCGTCTTCTACCTATCTGGCTCTCACTTGCTCTCACTTATCCTCAAACCATTCTTCATCTTGAGGCTAAAATAATATTTTATTTATTTGTTTTTAATTAATTTTAACATTGCTTTACAATTTGGTGTTAGTTTCTACTACACAATCGCAAACAGTCAGATACAACTTAGCGACTGAACCGAACTGAACTCTACTATACAGCAAAATTAATTGGCAAAAAAAATTTTAAATCCTGTATCTTTCAATTCCTGTTATTCCTAAGATAAAGTGCAGCTCATTAAACTGCTCTTCAAAGCCATGAGTAGTCTGGCTTCTGATTTCCATGTCAGCCTAGGTAGGACTTTCCTCTGGCTCTGCTCCAAGTGCTGTTTAGTTCCCAGAGCCTTGGTATTTGCTGCCCTCTTGTGGAATTCTCTGCTCATCTCTACACCCACTCAGCCTCTTTCTAGTAAAAGTGTGTGTGTACTCAGTTACTCAGCTGCGTCTTGACTTTTTGTGACCCCATGGATTGTAGCTCACCAGGCTCCTCTGTTCATGGGATTTCTCAGGTAAGAATACTGGAGTGAGCTGCCATTCCCTCCTGGAGGGCATCTTCCTGACCCAGGAATCGAACCTGCGTCTCCTGCATTGAAGGTGGATTCTTTGCCACTGTGCCTCCTGGGATGCCCTTCTCAATAAAGACTGAATACCAGTTCCTCAGGGAGGCATTCCTTCCCCAACTGGACTAGATCACACGGATTCTTCTATTTTCTTTCATTAGTTGCCAAACTAATGAGAGGGTAACAGGCAGGAAGACCAGGGGTCTCCAAAGGGAGGAAATAGCTTGCAAGTGTCAGACATTTTTCTCTCTCTTAAGCAGCAGGAGGAGACAAACTAGCTGATAATTTTCCTTCTCTATACAAATTTAAAAGAGGTTTCTCTTAAAATACTGTGTTGCCAGAATGACATCTGGTTTCACCTGAAGTTAACTGTTCTCAAACCTTGAGATAACCAATGCATTTTTCTTATGGAAATGTTTGTCTTAAGCTATGCTAATGTACTAGCATTTACCTCAAGCCCCGTCTTCAAGTCAGTTGCCTCATGGCTCAGAACCTACTTGACAAACCAGTATGTTATACTCAGATATTGTTCCCCTAATCTATGTGAATAAAACTATTCGTATGGTAATTTGTCCTTCTACAAGATTCAGGTTAATCATTTTATGGCCCAGGATGAACCATTTGGTGCCAAGATTATTCCAAAATGCATCTTATGGGTGAGGGGCCTGGTGCCATTCTGAGTTTTAAGACATTCCTTTCTTTCATTAACAGACTGCTAGTGACTATATAACATCCAGTTGAAGACTAGCAAGGGGGTACTCTTTCTGCCCCCTTCTGATGCCTAGGTCAGAAGCTTTTTCTGTCTCCTTTATACTTTAATAAAACTTTATTACAGAAAAGCTCTGAACGATCAAGCCTCATCTCTCGCCCTGGATTGAATTCTTCTCCTCCAGAGGCCAGGAATCCCAGTGTCTTTTCGTTCAGCAACAACCTTTCACCAACAATCCTTCTAGCTATATCTTTAAATGACTTACTTAATATTTTTCTTGTAAAGTGGAGCAAAACTTGCCACTTCAAAATGTCTTTGGCGTTGGAAATGGTTGTTTTTATTCAAGGCACATTTTGATGTGCCTATTTAAGTTGAATTTAGGTCCTAACACTTGTTCATAAAAGTGTGAAAACGCTCAGCATTTCCCAAATGTACAGAGTGTTTTGTTAGGTAAAACCTCAGCAAGAGAAATTTAAATTTGAAAGTGAGGACCAGCATTTATTTCAATTTGAAAAAATTTTAAGGAATCTTTGTGCCTGGAAGACTCACCTGAGTGCTTCTCTGAGATGTGTAAGGAAGGGTGCTTAGGCAGGTGGAAGAGAAATTTTAACAGGATCGAAGTTGAAAAGGGGGCTTCTCTGGTGGCTCAGGTCAATGCAAGAGACACAGGAAACATGGGTTCAATTCCTGGGTTTGGAAAATCCCCTTTAGAAGGAAATGGCAACCCACTCCAGAACTGTTGCCTGGGAAATCTCATGGACAGAGGAGCCTGGCAGGCTGCAGTCCAAGAGTTGCAAAAGAGTTGAAAAATGACCGAGCAACTAAATAACAACACCACCATGATAAAGACCTTATCTGGTACTGTCTTCTGTGCTCTGAAATGGCCCTTAGAGGGGCAGGCAAGCCAGTGGCTAGGGATTCCAGTAGTCTCTTCTGAGCCAAGCAGGGGAGGGGATCTGACAACCTCTGGGCTAGAGGTCATCCACAGGAAGTTTGCTGCTCTATGGAGCAACTAGGAGCCCACAGAGGAAACTCCCCAGGAGAGAGGCATGCATCAGGGTAAGGACCCGTTCAGGTCTTTCTGCAGAGACACTGCATGCTGGCACAAAGCATGGCTGAGTGTGGAGGTTCCTCTTGGTTCAGCCATCCCAGCACACGCTTCAGGGCTTCTCCCTAAGTGTTTGAGTGTTAACACTCTGGGTACTTCACTCTAAACTTTGTATGCTAAAGATGAATCACTTCCTGGGTGGGTATTTTGGGACCCAGACAGCAAACAGGTAACTGTCACACTGGATGATACATTAAGCTGTGTTGTCCAGTGTTCAATCACAAAGCAGCTATGTTTCAGATACAACTCCAGGTGGAAAGAAATTCTCCCCAAATACCCCCAAACCCTCTTCTGCTTCCCACTCACACACACAAACACTGCCAGTGAATTAAGGAGACTCTCTTGTTTGCCTTTGGTCTTTGGGGACTGGAGGGTCCTCAGACAATCCAGGGAGAAGAGAGCCCTGGTCAGTAAAGCTGAGTGTCCTAGTAAGCTGGGCAGGTAGGAGCTCAAATGATCAATCTGAGCTTCTGAATAACAAATTCAACCTTATTCCAGACTGGACATATCAGTTATATTAGTAAGCTGTGAGCTAGAGCCTCTTAACTTTCATTTCAGACTTGAATTCTATCCTGTTTTTCTCTCTCAATATAAGCACAGATCGAAGATTTTTCTAACATATTCCTTCACAGTTTTAAAAGCAAAAAATGTAAAACTCAAAAGGCCTCCCATCCAAACAAAATGCCAAAATAATCAAGTTAAAATGGCATGGCTCAAACTGCTACACAGAAGTGCTAACATAAAATGTAGCATCACCCTGTATAAAGTAACAGCACAGAGTAATTTTATTCATCCAAAACATCCAGATACTAAGGAGATCACAAGATTTGATTGTTTCCTAGAAATAAATAAGCCAAGGAAATAATGCATCTAAATTCTTGTCCCAATTTTCTAATTAATAAACTAACCACGATGTCTGCTTACACATTTTAGTGGCCACCGTATTTTAGAAACAGCAATTCAAGTTTGCTTAAAGACACATTCTTGTGTTAAAAGACACATTCTATTAATAAGTAGAAACTGCCTATTACTATCTAACTATTATGTACTTCTCAGAAATCATCTCACTTAGTCCTTTCAACAGCCTTGCTTGGCAGGATAATGCAAGAGCTTGGGTACATTCAGACTACCTAGATTCAGGCGAAGTTAATGTTAGACTTTGGAACTCTTCCAATTTAAATCCCAAACTCCATCAATATCAGCTGAATGACTCTTAGGCTATCTCTCATGTTAAAATACTTCAGCATAAACAGGGTGATAGGTTCAGAGTCAGGTTTAAGATAAACTCCAGTTGCAGCTAGCATTTAGTTTCACCACCCAGAGTGCCTCAGTTTTTTTTTTTTCCCCCATCAGAGAGTGTACATCCTAGAGTTGAGATGACTTCTATTAGCTATATTTCTGTCAACACTGTGTGCCTCACTAATAAACTGATTAAAACTGGCTCTTTTTTGAGGAAATGAATAATGGTCATTAAAATTCAAGGACTGGCTGAGATATTTTAGGGATATTATTGTTGAAATAAACTCTAGGTCCAAGACGGAATGGCTCCTGTCCTGGTGCCTATCTGCAAACCAAAACTTAGATCACATTCCTGTCCCTGTAAATGTCCCACTCAACCAGAAATAGATTACATCCAGTCAGCCAATCTGCAAATGCCAAGCCAACTCTGGGCTCGGTACTTATTTCCTTATTCATTCTCTATTTGTTTCTCTTCCTTCTTTCTTTTTTTTTTTAATTAATTTTTATTTTTTAGTTTGTTTTGCTTTACAATACTGTTCTTTAAGCTTTGAAAGCTTCTTTCCTCCCACCCCATGGCTCGGCAGGTAAAGAATTTGCCTACAATGCAGGAGATGTTGGTTCAATCCCTGGATCAGGAAGATCCCCTGGAGTAGGAAATAGTGACCCACTCTGGCATTCTTGCCTGAAGAGTCCCATGGACAGAGGAGCCTGGTGGGCTACAATCCATGGGGTTGCAAAGAGTCAGACATGACTGATGACTAAGCACAGCATAGCATCCCATTTTGCAGTTCTCTGGACCCTTGGGAATGGAGATTGCATGCTTCGTGAAGTGTTAATGTTTGTTTGTATCAAATTGGATTAAACTGTCTTCTTTAATAATTTTTATGGTTTTTCCTGTAGTCACTTAAGGATGTGAGAGTTGGACCATCAAGAAGGCTGAGTGCCAAAGAATTGATACTTTCAAATTGTGGTGCTGGAGGTGGCTCTTGTGAGTCCCTTGGACAGCAAGGAGATCAAACCAGTCAATCCTATAGGAAATAGACCATGAATATTCATTGGAAGGACTCGCTGAAGCTGAAGCTCTAATACTTTGGACACCTGATACAAACAGTTGACTCCTTGGAAAAGACCCTGATGCTGTGAAAGATTGAGGGCAAGAAGAGAAAGGGGCAGCATAGGATGAGGTGGTTAGATAGCATCACCGACTCAATTGACATGAATCTGAGCAAACTCCTGGAGATAGTGGAGGACAGACGAACCTGGCATGCTGCAGACTATGGGTTGCAAAGAGCAAGACACCACTTAGAGACTAAACAACAACAACAAATTCATTTTTAACATTATCCCTCCTGCAAACTCAGTGTGAAAGAATCTAGTTCCCTTGAAGATGGGGCCCTAGGCTTTTATCCTAATATCTGCTAATACTATCCTAATAGGCTTCAATCCACACACTGACTGGACTTCTGGGAGCTTGATGCTTACTATAAGAGTAATTGGGATCCTCCCTCTGCAATTTGTCATCTGCCTCTAGGAAATTTCATGCAAAGTGGTGGATAGAAAACAGGAAAGCTCAGAAAACTGGAAGTAGGAGGAAGAGAGAAAAGGGGAGCAGAGTTGAGACTGGTGTTAGCTTGCAGTAGATTATCAGTGATTGTTTGGAGGATCAGCACAGGGCTGTTTTTCATGATTGATCTTGGAACTGAATTGGGGTAAGGAGGGAAGAAGAGCCCTCAGGTGACTAAAGACAGTAGAATCAGTGGACAGTAGATTCCAATGAAAAAGGACGGTTCAGAGTTGGGGATGTGAGAAGAAATGACACAGAAAATCAGAGAGTTGAACACAACTCAGAATATTGAGTGGAAACTACTGATTCTGCAATCACATGAGAATGAGTGACTAAGGGCAGATATCCAAAGGTTCATCTGCCTAAGATTTTTGAAATCATCAAGAATTATGGTAGAAGCAGGGCTGGCAAGAGTCACAGTGAATCAGGAACTGAAACCTTCAAGAATTGTGGAAGAGTGACCTCAAGGGTGATGACTGACTGACCAATAAAATGAAACTACCGAGTCTACAATTCTGGTTATTTATCTACATAAATGGCATTATATATACCATAGGGACATACTGATATCTGGTTCTCTTAGTATGTAAGACTAGCCTAGTTTAGCATGCCTAATTAACTGATGAATTACTCCATCAAAAAGTCTCCTAGATTTCTTTAAAGTTTATTTAAGTATTTCCGTATTTTTTAAAAATTATAGCTGATTTACAATGTTGCATTAGTTTCAGGTGTACAACACAGTGATTCAGTTATACACACATATATACCTATTTTTTTCAAGTTCTTTCCCCTTATAGGTTGTTATTTTATATATAGTAGTTGCCTTGCATGCATGCTCAGTTGTGTTTGACTCTTTGTGACCCCATGGACTGCAGCCCGTCAGGCTACCCTGCCCATGGAATTCTTCAGGAAAGAATACTGGAGTGGATTGCCATTCCCTCCTCCAGGGGATCTTCCTGACCAGGATTGAACCTGAGTCTGCCACGTCTTCTGCACTGGCAAGCGGATTCACTACTGCCGAGCCACTGGGGAAGCCCCCCATGTATAGTGGTGTGTATCTGTTAATCCCAGTCCCCTAATTTATCCCTCCTCCCCTTGTCCCCTTTGGTAACCATATTTTTCTTTTCCTGAAAAACACTATTTTGTACTTAAATAATAATGCCTTTATGAACAGAGGAAAGAGAAGAGCAGAACCTGGGTATTTAATAGTGCTTCTCAAATTTCTGTTTCAAACTATTCACTCTAGATATGTTTTCTGCACTCTACAAATTGCATAATTTCTAAAATATCTTGCAGAAGATAGGTAACTTTTAACAGCGAAAAGGTCCAAAGGCACACACCTGCTCTCCACCCATCCTTTTAAGAGGTGGCCCTTCTCCACCAGGTACTCAGGGCAGGCAGGCTTGCCACCATCAGCAAGCACATGTGTAGCTGCCCTTAGGTATCCCAGTTTATTTTAAATGATTAATTCGAGACTTTGCATCTCTCAGTAAAATGGGGATTTATTATTCTCTTAACATAAAAATAATTCATTCAGAGCATATATCAAATCAACAGAAATTTCACTATAATACAAATAAACTCACAGTAAGTTGAAAATTAAAATGGCATGCTTAATTAAAGACCCAGGACCCTCTCCTGCTAAAACTATAATTAGCTTTTGCCAAGCATGGAATAAAACACTATGACTTGACTTTATTCATTGACTATAAATCTCATCCTTCTGCATTAATTTTCTACCCTGTATTTCCTTTTCCATTCTCTAGAGAAAAAAAATGCTTATATATAATATGTCATATTTTAAGCATGTGTTATGCTACTTTTAATGTATTACTTACATAGCTCAGTGACTAGTGAGCTATATTCTAAATGATCCACCCCATTACAGTGACTTCAGATAATGTATTACTCCTTCTGAACAGGAGGAGGTTCTAGGCAAGTTCATGATAGATTTTCCAGGTGCTGGAGAGATTCGTTACATACTTGATTTCCTGTCTTCACACTGATACTGCAAGAAGAGTGAATTATTCTCCACATGCGTTTTATAGATGAGGGAAACTGAATTTCAGAGAGGTTAAGAACTACACTCAAAGTCGCATTTAGTAATTTTCTGCAGGAACTTCTGGGATAGATGTCAGATGAAGTTTGTTGCTATATTGTTCCCAGGTCCACAGCTTTTCCACTCTTCCCCAGGGAGATGATAATTCTATGGTTAATAATTACAGTAGCTAACATTCATGAGGGGAAAATCCACTGGAGGAGGGCATGGCAACCCACTCCAGTATTCCTGCCTGGAGAATCCCCAGTGGACCCTGGAGGGCTATGGTCAAAAGGTTGCAAAGAGTCAGACATGAGTGAAACGACTTAGCACAGCATGCTAACATTGACTGGGGCTTCCCAGATGGCACAGTAGTAAAGAATCTGCCTGCCAATGCATGAGATGCAAGAGACACAGGTTTGATCCCTGGGTCAGGAAGATCCCCGGGAAAGAAAATGACAACCCACTCCAGTATTCTTGCCTGGAAAATTCCAAGGACAGAGGAGCCCAGTGGGCTACAGTCCAAGCAGTCACAAAAAGTTGTACACAGCGGAGCACAACACTTACTGGGAACCTGAAAATGACCAGGCAGGTATATATGTTGTTATATCTCCAACAACCTTATGATTAAGACATCAAGATGTAGAGAAGGAAAGTAATTTACCTAATATCATGTAATAAATAGTCAACCTAAGTGAGACACAAATCTCCACTCTCCTGAATTTTGACCTCAAACTGTAAACAGATAACTACCCTCAATAGATGTTCTGCTATAATATGAAGGTATGAAGGGAGGAGAGAAAAAAAAATCAAGTTCAGATTGTTTTATTTATTTTCTTAATTTGGTAGCTCAGATACTTCCTTTAGACTTCTGCAAAACTCATAAAACTAAAATAATGATCTTTTAGAACTGGACATGGAACAACAGACTGGTTCCAAATAGGAAAAGGAGTACTTCAAGGCTGTATATTGTCACCCTGCTTATTTAACTTATATGCAGAATACATCATGAGAAACGCTGGACTGGAAGAAACACAAGCTGGAATCAAGATTGCCAGTAGAAATATAAATAACCTCAGATATGCAGATGACACCACCCTTATGGCAGAAAGTGAAGAGGAGCTAAAAAGGCTCTTGATTAAAATGAAAGAGGAGAGTGA
>SJXQ01001637.1:0-60021 GCA_006408695.1 Aepyceros melampus | reverse complement strand
CAGTGTCAGACTTTATTTTTCTGGACTCCAAAATCACTGCAGATGGTGACTGCAGCCATGAAATTAAAAGACGCTTACTCCTTGGAAGAAAAGTTATGATCAACCTAGATAGTATATTTAAAAGCAGAGATATTACTTTGCCGACTAAGGTCCGCCTAGTCAAGGCTATGGTTTTTCCAGTGTTCATGTATGGATGTGAGAGCTGGACTGTGAAGAAGGCTGAGGGCTGAAGAATTGATGATTTTGAACTGTGGTATTGGAGAAGACTCTTGAGAGTCCCTTGGACTGCAAGGAGATCCAACCAGTCCATTCTGAAGGAGATCGGCCCTGGGATTTCTTTGGAAGGAATGATGCTGAAGCTGAAGCTCCAGTACTTTGGCCACCTCATGTGAAGAGTTGACTCATTGGAAAAGACTCTGATGCTGGGAGGGATTGGGGGCAGGAGGAGAAGGGGACGACAGAGGATGAGATGGCTGGATGGCATCACTGACTCCATGGGCGTGGGTCTGGGTGAACTCCGGGAGTTGGTGATGGACAGGGAGGCCTGGCATGCTGTGATTCATGAGGTCGCAAAGAGTTGGACACGACAGCGACTGAACTGAACTGAACTGAACTAGATATTTAAATGCTAAATGATTTTAAAAAGAATCATTCCAAGTGATGCAAATGTCTCAATTTACTGGTGACTCTTTTTGGAGGTAAATTGACTGTTTTTTTTTTCTTTCTTTCTTTCTTTCTTTTTTTAATGAACCGTTTAAAAAGTCTTGATTGAATTTGCTATAATACAGAGATTGAACCTGCAACCCCTGCATTGGAAGGTGAAGCCTTAACCACTAGACTGCCAGGAAAGTCCCTACTAGTGCTTTTGATTTTGCTCACAACATGAACTTTTACCTGGTCGCTATTGCTCATTCTTACCCAAAGATTTCCATAACAGGAATTCCTATCTGGGTAGGCTGAATTAACAAAGGCAGTAAAACAGTGAAGATAAGCTTATGACTTAGCTCCTGACATGGGTGAATGAGCCTTGAAATCTTTTATTCCTGGTTACTCAGTATGTAAATGCATACCTTTGGCCACTGCTAGGCATAAAAGCAAAATCAGAACATGCACAACATGGAAAAAAAAAAATCATGACTGCTACCGCACACAATTTTTTAGAATCTGTTAGTTAAACTATGTAAAAAAACAGATCTATTATTCTTTTTATTTTTAAAAGAATTGCTGACCTTGTGTTAAAAATTAAATTTCACATAGGGCCAGTCACACATTAGGTCCTAAATCATATCTGTTTTATGATCGAATGAATAAACAGAACTTCAGTTTGCGCCTCATGTGCATTCCTTAGAGACAGAGTCAGGCCTTTCACAGGTGGTTAGCAGCAAGTCCGCGGAAGGGGAGGGCAGTCCAGACATTTACCTGAACAGGGTCTGCACGTTGACGATGGTTTTGGCGTCCGCCATGTAGTCTTCCTCGGCACTCATGGTGCTTTCTTTGTCCACGACCACCATGTTGGCAGCAAAAGTCACTCCACACCTGAGTAAATCATCTAGGCTTTGATAAAAATCAACAGAGAAAAGTGAACTTTCAATATACGTCAGTGTTAGCATGGTGCTGAAACTCACCTACCCGCTCCCCACGCTTAAAGGCATAGAGGTTACTGTTATAGGTGGCTTGCACAGAGTGGACACTGATAGATGTTATGGGAATTAATACAATATTCTCCAGAGATATGAAATAAATTGCATTTGGGGGTTCTTTATGCTTCATTAGATCTCAATAATTTCAAAGCATATGCATTAAGGATCTTTCTTTAATAAACTTATGAATTTCATAAATAAAGCCTGAAAACACCAATTTTGCAATCAAACAGAATGAGAGCATGTTAGAACTTTGTTTTTACAGTTAGCATATTATTTCAAAAAAAATGGCATTGCATTTTTTAAATCTCTGAGGCACTTCTGGTAAGAATAAAAATGAACATATATTAATTTAGAGGATCAAGCCTAACAAGGAAATATATTTATTAGAGATATTTATTTTTAAATGTCTATTTATCTGTGTGAAGCTATGTCTTATGGATTGGTTCCACACAGCCAAAAACATGTAAAACATATAAATATCATTTGCTTTCAAGCCTACCTTTTAGACACTTTTTGAGCAAATGATTAAATGAATTAAATTTGTTGGTTGCAGGAAACAGTTGCTAAACTAAGACATAAGTTCCTATAGAGTCAGTCATCTCCCGTATCAGTGACAAAAAATTTACCTAACATTGAATTTAAAAACAATGTTATAGCAAAAGCTGAATCAAGAAAACCATTTTTCATTGAGTGAATGCAAGAGTATTCTAGGTTCAGAGTTGACTGAAGACAAATAAGAAAAATTGGGCTAACTGATTTCTACATCTTCCAATTTAAAGTAAAAAGTGTAAAACTCAAAGAGCAATAGCTCCTTTTATTCTTAACAGGAACAGTTAACTCTCCTAAAGACCGTCTCAAACTGCATGGCCCCTTGAATTAGCTGTCTCACATCATAGGGGATTATTTTCCTCTTACGGGAAGGCAAGAGGCAAGATTTCTTACTCTGTTAAACGGCGAGAGAGTATTACCAAAGCTTTGAGTCCAAGATCCCCAGGAATAGTCCAGAAAAAATATTTTGCTTGAATCAGGCACAGTGTTCTATAGCAGGGAATTTATGGCTAAAACTGTGGAAACAGAATGTTATCCCAAATAAATTTCCTATGGTGAGAGGGGCCAGGACCATAACATCTAATCAATATGATGACCAAGTTTAAATTTACAGGAATACTTTACTAGGGTGTTCTCTTTATCTAGGGAATTTATAATTATTCTTACATCTATTAAAATACTTTTTAAAGGAAAGAAGAAGTTGGAAAGCAAATATGATCCCTTGGGGACCATAAAAATAATGCTAAATCTTATGACTTCACACACATTATTATAGTGTTAATTCACTTTTTCATATTTCAGCTCTTACGACCTTTATTTCCCCCATTAAACAAATTGTCTATATAGGAAAAGGAAAAGTTAATTAATAGAAGGTAACCTTAATCAAAAACTGATACCCAGAAGTTGTAATAAAAATGAATATTTCATCATCAATAAATCAAGGAAGTTGAGATGACAAAAAAAGTCACTATGAGAATATTTGTACTAAACAGTTACTTGCTAGTAAAACCTGTACATATCAGTTAATGCTGAAAATACTGGCTGTTGTAGTTTACACATAACACTGGCAAATGATTTTAGTAATTATCATTGAATATGAATTTAAATCTAAAGAAATTTATAGGATCTATATAAATTTAGAGTGGCATTTCTGAATCACATAGAAATGTGATTTATTTTTCATGTTTTAACTTTAGATTATTTGTATTCATTAAGAATTGTATTTTATTCTTTATCTTTTTGGTAGACTACCACTTTGTTTTTATAATTCTGTGTGTATCACAATTTCTTACCACTATCTTATCTACAAGGACTGTTTTTAATTAAGCATGAGTGCTTTACACAGTTTGGCCACCAGATGGCGGCACAAGAAAAAAGTCAATATGGTTGAAAAAGTTTCAGATAATCTAATTGGGAATGCCTCTCTTTCTACCGTTCTCTAAGACTTTCTTTTTGAGGAGAACCAGAATGTGAAGGTATAAATATAAAGGAATGTTTGTGAAAGCGTTTTAACTCATTCATAAATTTTGTTTGCTCATCATTCATGTTTAAGGAAAATTTCAAACATTAGCAGAAGAGAATACTATAGCGAATCTCCTGTACCAATTACCCAGTTTCAATAATTGGTGACTTGTAGTCAATCCTTTTTCACCTCTAATCCTAGGAATTTGATCCTTTCCATTCTTCCTTTCCTCCCCATTAATACTTTTATAAAGGGAGAATTTATTTTATAGTTTACATCAGAAAAGATGCATGAGAGGTTTATTTTATATCTTTTAAATATAATGCCTAATGAATTTTAATAGAATATTATTAATATCACATCAAAGAAACATTACTAATAATAAAATATGGGTTGATTTCACTTTCATGGATTCAAATAGTAGTTTTAGTTCCTCTATATTTTAATTAGTTGGTTAGTATTATGACAACAGTAATGAAAATTATATTAATGTAGGTGTTTAGTTGCTAAATTGTTTCCAACTCTTTTGCAACTTCATGGAAAGTAGTCTGCCAGGCTCCTCTGTCCACGGGATTCTCCAGGAAAGTACTGGAGTGGATTGCCATTTCCTACTCCAGAGGGTCTTCTTGACCCAGGGATCAAACCTGCATCTCTTGCATAGGATGGTGGATTCTTTACCACTGGGTTACCAAGGAAATCCAGGCATATTCATGTAGAATGGAGACTAAATGTTTGTGAATCTGTTTGGCTATTAATGTATCCACAGTCAACAAACTCTCTCAAAGTTACAAACCTTTGTTATTTTTAACATCTACAAGAGGAAATGTAAACACAGGAGTTCTCAGTGGATAACTTTCAGCATATTATTTGCAATGCTCTGGCTGATAGTTTTTTTTTTTTTAGAATGGAAGATTAACACATTTTATAAGCATATTAGTTTTATAATCTTTTAATTTTAGTATTTGTTACAATGTCATGTTCATGCATATAAAGGAATTTGTATTTTAAAGCTGAAGCATCACATACACTTGATCTTTAATTAACAAATTATTAGAAATTACAGATTCTGATATGTTCTGAGAATAAACTAAGGAAATGCTCCAATTAAAAAATTTGACTTAAAAATGAGCATTCCAAATTATTTTAAAGTTTTCCAAAAGTAACGGTAATGACACCAATGCAGCACAATGCTGAAGTTCTAGGTTCTCTCTAGCACAGTGTTAACAGTTAAAAATCTTACTGCTGTAGATGACACAGAACCGAAGTGGTTTAGAAATGGAACAAGACTGACATGCAACAAGATCTGTTTAATTTAACAACAGATTACTGCTTAGGAAGTTTGAATGCAGATGTGTAACACAAGAACATAAGCTCTACATGCAATATACGTCATATTTACAACACTGAAAGGGCAAATTACACTCAACATGCAACACCGGGGCACAGCACACGACAAGCACAGGACACCACACTGGTGAGGGTGCCAAAGATTTTGTCACCTACTTGTCAATAGAGCCCACCATGTAGTAAACCATTGGAAACCAACAGATGGCATCCAGAAAATGCATGTCTGGCCTAAGTAGCACATGGGTTACAAAATGAAACAGTGTCACAACAGTGGCAGCACTTCTAGGGAAGGAAGTAAGCTGACTCAGTTCTCATTTCCAATACTAAATGCCATTGACAAGGTTAATTTTCAAGCGCCTTTTCTCAGCATTAATTTAAAAATGTCACTTTTACTTGTTATGAATAATACAATGCACTAATTAAAAAAAAGTCACATTTCTGCTTTCTAAATCAGAAACATTATGACAGTATTCTATAAAAACACCAAATTGATACTCTTAGTTTAAGACTAAAAAGTATTTTCAATGAGTTTGAAATGATTCATCCTGAGAAAGTCTTGTAAAATGGGAAATTGGTGATTTTTTGATGGTATATAAGAAACTAAATTAGTGTGTCTCTCTAGAGTAATTTTCTCTAAGAGATACAGAGAATCACCACGTGTCCCTTAATATATCAACATATAAGTAAATAAATATAGTATTTGTACCCATGCAATAGATATATAGATTACAAAATTAAAATGAAAGCATTTCACCTTTTACACTATTGATTTTCTCAGTATACACTGTTGAGCAAATTGTATTACAACTGAAATCTTTACTCTTTATGCACATTTGGGGAAAGACTCATAAATCTGGAAGCTTCCTTAGAAATTACTTAATCCATTGTATTCATTTTATAAAGTTATCAATTGTTTCATGCATCTATTCACACAGCATCTCTGAATCCAAAAGTTTTTCATAATAGACATTTTGGCATACTAAGGTGTATGCAAAAATATATATATATCTTGTTAGCTTCTATGCAAGAAACAGAGTTTTTGGAACACATATGTAAGAACACAAAATTATAGAATATGCTGAAAAATAAGGAATGGGCTGCGTTCGGAAGACAGAATAGAGGAAATGTTTAATTTGGATGTTTAAGGATGAGTAGGAGATGGACCAGTAAAGGGGAGGAAAGGCACTTCTAGGCAAAGGGGAGAAGAGCCCCAACAGCACCCCAGCCAGAAGTCTCTCCTCCCTGATTCATTTCTTCCTGTTGATCAATCTCATCTCTCTTCACTTTAAAGAAAAATAATATTTAGTACAGTGAATCATTAAAAGAAAACATTCGAAGAATCTCACTGTTGATGACATTCCCACCATCATTCCTAAAATGACTTCCTAGCATTTTAAGTGGTCCATATTACTACATATTATAAATGTCCCACAACTCATGTTTAAAAAAAAACCTCAATTATTCAGTTTCTAATTTATTTTCACTTTTATGCTATTAATCCCTGGAGTGACAAGCTATTTCTAATGTCTTGTTATAAAAATTACGGCTCTGGACATTTTTTGGTGACTTTTTTCCTAGCATTTGGCTTTATCATTTGCCCCAAAACATGCATAGAAGTTTTCCCACTAGTGAATCACAGGATACAAATATTTTTAAAGCTCATGGTGTAGGTTGGTTTCACAAATAGAATCATATGTACTCCCAGTAGCGGTCTTGACTAGTGCCTGCCAATCTCTTTCTGGGTGCTGCTTCTTACAATTAGAAGGGGTATTCACACTGCTCATTTCAGACCTTCTATGCTTCCTGTCTACCTTGTGGTTATGGAAGAAGATATTAGGATTTGAGTGACACAGACTGGGACAACACTGAGGTTCTGTGGCATTTTGAAAGATCCTTTTAAATGTGTCATTTGAGGGGGTCATTATTTTATCTCTCTTTGCTCTTACACAGTTCCAGTCAGATAAAATGAATAGCTCAATAACTTACATAGCAGGATTATGTTCATAATTCCTTGTTATTAATTGCACAGCTATACCCTGTGTGAATAATCTCCTAATTTAAAAAATCCAGATCTTTCCACTGTTTACACTATCTTCTCTGACCATTTGTCCACTGTAACATATCTGTCTTCCAAAGACTTGGAACAGTACTTGATGTTATCAAATAATTCAACTTAATAAAGATACCAAAAAGTTTTCCATGTGATGAGAAGTACTGGGGTCACAAGGAACAAAGTCAGTCTTTATGTTATGCCAACCCTTCTATTAGAGTTAAAACTGAAGACCTGGCCTTTGTATTTTGTTGCTCTGTTGAGTAGAAATCATTCAAAGGACTTAAACCTCAAAATTACTGCCTGTTGTTAGGAAACTTGTGAATCTTACAGACATGCCACGCTGCCACAAACATGCATTTATTATACAGTGCACAAGCAATCTTTCAAATCTTTAGAAACTAACATCTGTATTATGGTAGCACGGTTCATCCTTACATGAATTCAGCAATGTTACAAGGCAAGGCAAGTCATTTGAAACTTGGTAAATATATAATTCTGATGAAGTATATCTAATGTAGGGAGTCTAGTATGCCATGTGCATGAGTGATCAGTCACTAAGTCCTGTCTGACTCTTTGCGACTCTATGGACTGTAGCCCACCAGGCTCCTCTGTCCATGGGATTTTCCAGACAAGAAAACTGGAATTGGTTGCCATTTCCTCCTCCAGGGTATCTTCCCAACCCAGTGACTGAACTCTGATTTCCTCTACCTCCTGCATTACAGGTGGATTCTTTACCACTTGAGCCACTGGTGAAGTCATGCTTTGCAAAATTTGACTTGTACAGTAAATAGATCCACCCACTACTTCTACTGATAAAAGTGGCTTGAAAGGACACCTGAAATATAAGGGATATATCAATCATACATTTGTATGTACTATGCTGACACATTTAAGTAAACTGGTAAAGGTCTTTATGGCACTAGACTGCTTACTAAAGAAAAAATTGAGCACATCATTAATCAGTCTTATCTGTAATTCAATTAATAAAGATGACTATTTATGAGTCTAAATATTTTACAAAGACTTTCATTACAAAAATTGTGATTATACACAACTATGAATTAACCAGTTAATGATAGGAAATGAAAAGTTTCATGAAATCTCATGGATTTTCAAGTTGAAGATCCCCATTTAACTAATAATTATAATAAACTTGGGGGCTTCCCTGGTGGCTCAGATGGTAAAGAATCTGCCTACTGTTCAGAAGACTTGGGTTCAATTCCTGTGTGAGGAAGATCCCTTGGAGAAGGGAATGGCAACCCACTCCAGTATTCTTGCCTGGAGAATCCTATGGTCAGAGAAGCCTGGAGGGCAACAGTCCATTGGGCTGCAAAGAGTTGAACACGGTTGAGCAACTAACACTATAATAAACTCATTTTTAAAATTTCAAATTCAAGAAATGAATGTATGAGACAGTTTATTTTGTTAGCATTTCATAATCCCACTTTTAAGCTTATTTCTTCCTGAAAAATGAAGTAGTATTTTAATTTCAACAACTTGAAATAAATTTTCTTGTTTTGTTTGTTTTTGCTTTTGTTGTTGTTAATTGGGTTTTCACAGAAACTCACCCATTAGTTTGGATAGTGACAATGTCCTTTTGTTGATTGGTACAAGTTGGAAAACTACATTTCTGGACTGGCTTTCATGAGTACTCTACGACTCATACTGTACTAGGGCTCCATATACATTATTTTATATAATTGCAAAATAAGATAAATGTTCTCATTTTACAAATGAAAAAATTGAGGTTTACAGAAATTCAGTAACACACAGCCTATCAAGAGGGTCAGTCAGATCTTATTTCAGATCTGTGTGAGTCTAAGACTTGAATGTTTTTAATAAGGACCCTGATATATCAGACAGTTTACCATTACTTTTGAAATAAGCTGAACTGGAGCCTACTTGTACCTCTATGTGCAAAGAAGATTGATTTAGTAAAGGGATACTTTAAACAAGATATTGTAAAAGTTAAGAAGATAAGCCTGAATCTTGTACTTTAAATCAGCTTAGCTTTGGGTAATATATTCCTAAGTTTTTGACTCACTTTTCTATCTCTCATATGAAATGGTATCATCAGATGACTAGATGACCTTTAAGGTTGAAGTGG
This sequence comes from Aepyceros melampus, assembly GCA_006408695.1. Classification (NCBI taxonomy): domain Eukaryota; kingdom Metazoa; phylum Chordata; class Mammalia; order Artiodactyla; family Bovidae; genus Aepyceros; species Aepyceros melampus. The sequence continues at coordinate 50,860 of SJXQ01001637.1, read as the reverse complement.
TAATCAAAATGTTTAAAATCAGTATGGTGCCACAGCAGAACAGATGGCCAACCAATCAGAACTGAGACCAGTTCTGATGAACCAGTATCCAACGCAAGCTTAGCATATAAAATGCAGAAGGCGTTTTACTTCGAAACATTATGAACATTTACTTTGACATATTATGTATGTGAACATCATAAATTTAATTTACATTTTAATTCCATATTTGTGCCATCTGTTTTTTATATTTAATTAACTGGTTTTTCCACTAAATCTAAGTAGCCATGCATTGACATTATTTTTAACAACGCTCACGTTCATTTACAATAAAGTCAAATCCCACTAAACTAACTAGTCATTGTAGAAGTGTGTGTAATGATTAGCGTGTAAATTCTTCTAACCCAGAAATATTTTAAAGAAGAAAGCATCATATTTCTTTATAATACTGTAGGCGAGATTGTTTCCAGCCACAGCAGAGAAACAAGTTTTTTAAAACAATTTCATTGTTTTTTTAAAAAAGAGGATTGCTTAAAACTGCCTGGAACATTATTTACTGGTGTTAGTTCTTATTTCCTCATTTTCAATCAAAGGAACAGAGAACAACAAATAAAATTGTTCGACACCACTTTTGGGAAATACACAGGATGCTGGTCAATTTTACAGACAGCACTTTCATCCCAACTCTTTGAAAAAAAGTCAAACCCACTAAAATCATTTAACAGATGTCATGTGAATACTTGGATTTCAAACTGTAGGTCCTTAAGAAAGCAAATAAAAATACTTAAATGAAAAATAACCTAAAGTTAAAATATTCTTGTTTGACAGATAATAAACAATGTATTTTTGCATATGTCAAAAACCTGTAACTAAAGTAAGATCATTTGGTTTAAAGAACAATGAGCTATGAACTGCAGAGAAGGTTCTAATCCTAGAATCAACCTTGGAAAAAGTCATATAACTTCTTTGGCTGTTCCTCCTTTCTATGAAATAAGAGACAGTGGTGTAATCAAGTCGCACAGATCAATTTGTTTAAATGTTATTTAATTTGTAAGCTTTGAGATCTTAAGCTGCTTGGTACATCTTTCTAAGGATAAATCATGCTATATGACATGGATATATTTTTTATGGAAATAAAACATGAAATAAGGGCTAAGTATCTACTGGGATGACTGCCATATAGTAAATGCTCAGCAATTATGACTATAATGAACAAAGGTAGTGATAAAGATTATTACTTTTATTAAATGATCACTACGGTCTTATTTAGGTAAAATAATCTTTGATAAAAGCTACATGTATACTTATATTGAATTAGTGACCAGCTTTCTAATAACTAAGAGAAACAGAATTTTTAGATTTTTTGATTAATGATTGATCAGATTCAAGAATTAAGACTGTGGACACAGCTGCTTGATTTTATAATTCTATCATACAAATCAATAAATAATGCAGTAATTGAGCACTTTGGTAACTTGTTAATTCAAAACCCAACAGAAAGGGAACGATTTAGTCATGGCAATTCCAAAGTCTACACAAGATACACAGGTTATGAAATCCTAACTCCTGCCACCTGCTCACTGGGATAAAAGGGGATTAGTGATTCTGAAATAAGATTGTTTAGGGAAACTAGATACGGAAAAGGACAAAAGTAAACTCCATTCCCAAATTTCGTGAGATTGACTCTTTTGCAAAGTACAATACTGTGATTTATAAGGAATGTGTATTTGGCATTCGCATTCAGATTCCTCACATGTCTTTGGTCTTCACCACATTTTCTAGCTCACAACTCCCAAAACCCTTGGAATTTCCTGAATGACAGAGTCGTGGGAGCATATTCTGTTAATAATATTTGGTCTCTTACCCTCCTGAAATCACTTCAGAGACATGAAGATGAAATGAGTGTCTTGTTCTTCATAACAAGCCTCTTTCTAAAACAACTGGGTTAATGTTAACGAGGTGACATTTGGAATGTAGCTAAGGACGGAGGCTGTTGCCAGGGAAACCAGCCTGAATAGAGTGGGAACTTCAGTCCCACCTCTTGATTTTTGAGGAAGGGGTAGGGGCAAGAGATTGAGTTAAATTACCAATGACAGGTGATTTAGTCAACTGTGCCTGTGTAATGAATCTTCTATTAAAAACCCCCAAAGACACAGTTCAAAGAACTTCCAGGCTGGTGAACAGGTAGACATTTGGTGACAGTGATGCTCTTTCCCCATATCTTGCCTTGTGCATCTCTTCCACCAGTTTTTCCTAGTTATATGCCTTTATAATAAGCTGGCAATCAAGTCAGTAAAATGCTTCTCTGAATTCTGTGATCTGCTCTACCAAATAACTTGACCTTGAGTAGGTGTTGGTGGAAACCTCTGAGTTACAGCCAGTCTGTCAGAAGTACAGGTAACAACCTGGACTTGCAACTGGCTTCAAAGTTCATGGAGGGGTCATTGAAACTTCCAGTCTATTGATGTTCAGTCGCTGAGTTGTATCCAACTATTTGTGATCCCATGGGCTGCAGCACTCTAGGCTCCCCTGTCCTTCATCATCTCCCAGAGCTTGTTGAAACTCATGTCCATTGAGTTGGTGATGTTATCCAATCATCTCATCCTCTGTCACCTCTTTCTCCTCCTGCCCCCAGTCTTTCCCAGCATCAGGGTCTTTTTCAGTCTACAGCTGATCAGTTATAGGGTGATAACCTGGCTTATGATTGACTTCTGAAGTGGGGGTGGGGAAATTTTATAGAACTAAAACTTCAACCTGGGAAGCTAAGGCTATTTCTGGGTAGAGTGTCAGAACTGAGTTGAATTCCCCCAGGACTGAGCTGGAGTCCAGAGAACTGCTTATTGGAGGTGTGGGAAAACCCTCACATACACACATTGAATTTGGGTCTCAGAACCCAATTAGGAGTTTTATACATCAGGCCCAGGAATTATACCTTGAAATAATATAAAGAAGGTGAAAGAATAATTTTTACCCATTACTCTACACAGGGATGCTGTAGGCACAGTTCTACTTCTTTTTTTTTTCCCCAAGTCTCTTCCTCTCTGCTTCTCTGTATTCTGAGGCTTGAGTTGACCCACTTTAATCCAAGCCATAGGACATGGGAACTCATGCTCTAAGTCATGCATGAGTTGCACAAGCATGTATGCTTAGTCATATCTGATTCTTTGTGACCTTATAGACTGTAGCCCTGCAGGCTCCTCTGTCTATGGGATTCTCCAGCCAAGAATGCTAGAGTGGACTGCCATTTCCTCCTCCAGGGGATCTTCTCCACCCACCAGGCAGATTTTTTACTACTGAGCCACCTACTCTAAGTCAACCAGCTTGTAAACACCCATTCATTTCTAAGGGAGTGGACACAGCACCCCATAAGCAAAAAGAGCCAGCATCTGGCGCTTCTGAGTTCACACAGTGGATGAGCTTCTCCTGCGTGTCAGATCATCCCACGCTCTATCACCCTAGCTACCCAGTAACCCACTCTTACCCTGCTAGGATTTGCTTTATTAAACTTTTATTTCATCTACCATTGGGTCTAAGTTTTTGTTTTCCTACACCTGCCCTAAATTTTCATCACCTTTCCCTAGAAGCCAAACAGTATCAAAAAAGCATTGAATCATCAGGCCTGAAAGTTCTTCAACTGAAACCTCTAGAAGTGTGCTCAAGTTTTAGAGTTGATTATCACTGGGATTCTGATGCTAAAAAGAGATGCAACCATGAGAATCTTGATATGCATATATTCAGAATAAATAATGTCATGAAGTTATATCGGGGAGCTATCTCTGTTTTGAGAAAATTCTTTTCATAAATTTTAAAAGCAGAGACAAGGCAGTGGATGTTGGCCTCATTTAGCTTATCACAAAATTTGCATCACTTTAGAATGTAAGAGGAGGATTGGAGGATGTTAAACGATGGTATTGATTTAAGGACCATCTGCTACTAATTTGAGTCAGAGAGAGAAGTGTTGTAATTTTAGCACATACAATGGATTTGACCACAGCATTCAGTGCTGTATATTTATATCTGTATAAGGATCTTGAAATTTTAAGTAGTCTTTTTTCATGAGTATATTAATCAAACATTTTCTAAAGAAAAGAACATGGTAAAGTGTAAACTATTCATGTTATGTCACAGGATATATGTTTTACCAGTGAAAGAATCATAAGAAGTAATGATGATGTGTTATGATATGACATAAAATGGATCATTAATATGCTTCTCTGATAATTAATGGTTCTTTACAAAGACAACAAAATTGTCCACTTTTGGCAGAGATTTTCCAGGCTAGTTGATTAATTTAAGGAAAATAACTGTAATTATTTCAGTGGCATGTTTCCCACTGGTAGAGAGATGACCATTTGCAAAAATAGTCTTAAACAAAAGGCTCAGAGTACTCTTGTTATGTTTTAAGTTGTATTTGTGAAACGCAATCATACTCAATGATTGTTTTGTACCACACTACAGAATATATCTCCCATATATGCCATAATGTTTCTGATTTAAAATATTCTAAATTTAATTCTAAATTAAATTATTTTTGATAAAATATTAACAAATTTTTGTCTTGCTTGTGTATTTTAAGATATACTTACGGGTTATCCAATAGCAGTATTACGGGATTAAGTTCTTTCTTTGGTCTATAATAAGCCCTGAGAGGAACAATAAAATTATACAGTCCATTTCCAGCTGTTTCAGCTGCAACTATAATTAGCTTATTTTTGAATCCATAGGCTTTTGCGTCCTCATAGTAGTTATGCTGGCAACTCTAGAGAAGAAAAATTATACACAGAAATACCATTTTTATACTCCACTAAAATTGGATGAAAGAACTTAGGAGAGAAAGAAATGTGAAATTAGTCCATCCTAGTGAATCCTTTGTTTTCTAATCAATTTGGAAATAGTTACACTTTTCTATGCCTAATTCTCCAGCCTGAAGGTATGCATGGACAAAACCAGTGAATTCCAGGTATGCTGCCTGATATGGGGGAATGAAAAGGCAGTGGTATGTGTGTACACAAATTCTGCTGCAAAGCGGAACTTGCCGCTAGATGACATCTGGGTATCATATTAAAGAATCATCACAATGTATATGTATATCAAAGCATCATGTTAAATACCTCAAATATACATAATTTTTATTTGTCAGTCATAATTCACGAAAGCTGGAAAAATAATCTCACCTCTTTCATTTCCAGAAATAGAGTAACATTATAATTAAGTAACCCTGCAACATTCCAAGAACTGAATACCAAAAGGATAGATATTAAAAAGGATTTTTTCATTAAAAAACAAACAAAAAGCTTGTAATTGTCTAAAAGTGTACCTAAGCTGGCAAGATAATGATGTAAATATTCAAAAGTAAAATACTAATACTAACAAGAACAAGAACAACATAATAACACATTACTAAAATGTGTTTCCTGAGGGTATTTTGCTACTTCCAAGGGAGCTAGAATTTACCGGACTTGGCATTATTAAATCAAGATCCTTTTAAATAAAATTATCTGCCTAGAGAACTGCTTTAGCATTCTGGCTTTTTAACTTTTATATCTTTACTTATGTTTCTTTTTATTTGGGGTGAGATTGGTTGATTTTCTGTGGATTCATGATCAACTCTGGAATATGCTCTGCCTTCATTCCTGAATAAAAAATTGCAAAACATTTTTTGGGAACAAGGTACCTCAAGTCAGCAGAATCAATAAGCAACAGAATTAGACTCAAAAATATTACAGACTTCCTTGTTACTAGATTCAGAATAGAAAACGAGCATGTTTACTACATTTAAGGACATAGAAGAGAACAAGAGGATATTGGAAACATTCAGGTAGATGTTTAAAAAATTACAAATTACTCTAGTTTTGAATTAAAATGCAAATTACTTTGGTCTGGAATTAAAAGGCATCACAACTTTAGACAGACATTCAAATAATGACTTAAATTGCACATTCTGTTCATCTGAAGGGATCAACTGCATGACTGGGTTGAAGTAATTATTCAGAATATGGGGAGAAGAGAGAAAGTAGTATGGAAAAAATTAAGATGTGTGAGAAGACAATGTCTAATACGGAATGTCTGAAAAAAAGATGAAATCACTATTCATGTAAAGATTGACTAAGGCTTTTCTAGAATTAATGAAGCATGCAAATCATCAGGTTCTGGAAACCCAATGAATCCTAATCCAAATAAATAAGGATAAATCCAGGGTTATACACATTGTCAAACTGCAGGACAATCAAGACAAGAAGAAGATCTTAAAAGCAGCCATAGAGAAAAGAGAACTGTACCTACAAGAAACACAAATCAGAATGATGGCTGACTCCTTACCAGCAGTGTGCAGGACAGAAGGCAGTGAAAAAATCCTAACACGTTTAAAAGGAAAAAAACAAAACAACAACAAAAAAACCCTCAGAACCTAGAATTGGATACCCAGCCAAACTAGTCTTTAGGAAGGAGGACAAAATAAGGACATATCCAGAAAACTGAAATGGAAAGAATTTATCACTTTAGGATTTCATTAGCAGGATTTCTAAAGCTGTAATCATGAAAGTGGAAAGATCAATCCAGAAGGAAGAACTGAGGCATAAGAAAGAACAGAGCACAGGAAATGATAAAGGAGAAGGACAGCAGGTCCCCACTGGAAGTACCATTGGAGAACTGTGAAGTATAAACAGGGTCTGAGGCCACATAAATTTAGGTCCTTTACAAAGAGATCATGGAAGGAGAAGGTACCAGTTTGGGGCTGAGATTATTAAGTACTTAATTTTTATGAGCTCAAGTGAGGAAAAAGAACTCCTTTAGTAAATTTAGAAGCAGCATAATTAGCAAGAAAAATAACACAAGGATATAACATGGAATTTATTTTTGATAAACCTTGTCCAGGAAGGAGCCTGCTGATGCTCATATAAAGCAGACTGGGCAACAAAATCCTTGCTCAGAGATTCCATAGATGCAGCAGGGTGGGCTGCCTAACCCCAACCTCTAATCACAAAGTGGGCACTCATTTGCAGAGCAGACTACCACCTCCAACCAGACTCAGTTCAGTTCAGTAGCTCAGTTGTGTCCAAGGCTTCGTGGCCCCGTGTACTGCAGCATGACACACCTCCCTGTCCTCACCAACTCCCAGAGTTTACTCAAACTCATGTCCATTGAGCAGGTGATGTCATCCAACCATCTCATACTCTGTAGACACTTTCTCCTCTGGCCTTCACTCTTTGCCAACATCAAGGTCTTTTCAAATGAGTCAGTTCTTACCATCAGGTGGCCAAAGTAATGGAGTTTCAGCTTCAGCATTGGTCTTTCCAATGAATATTCAGGACTGATCTCCTTTAGGATGGCCTGGTTGGATCTCTTTGCTGTCCAAGGGACTCTCAAGAGTCTTCTCCAACACCACAATTCAACAGCATCAATTCTTCAGCACTCAGCTTTCTTTATAGTCCAACTCTCACATCCATACATGATTATAAGAAAAACCATAGCTTTGACTAGAAGGAACTTTGTTGGCAAGGTAATGTCTCTGCTTTTTAATATGCTATCTAGGTTGGTCATAACATTTCTTACATGGAGCAACAGTCTTTTAATTTCATGGCTGCAGTCACCATCTGCGGTGATTTCTGAGGCTTTCGAAATAAAGTCTGCCACTGTTTTCACTGTTTTCCCATCTATCTGCCATGAAGTGATGGGACCAGATGCCATGATCTTCATTTTTTGAATGTTGAGTTTTAAGCCAGATTTTTACTCTCCTCTTTCATTTTCATCAAGAAGCTCTTTAGTTCTTCTTCACTGTCTGTCATAAGGGTGGTGCCATCTGCATATCTGAGGTTACTGATATTTCTCCTGGCAATCTTGATTCCAGCTTGTGCTTCAACCAGTCCAGCATTTCTCATGATGTACTCTGCATATAAGTTAAATAAGCAGGGTGACAATATACAGCCTTGATGTACTCCTTTCCCTATTTGGAACCAGTCTGTTGTTCCATGTCCAGTTCTAACTGTTGCTTCCTGACCTGCATACAGATTTCTCAAGAGGCAGGTCAGGTGGTCTGGTATTCCCATCTCTTTCAGAATTTTCCACAGTTGGTTGTGATCCACACACTCAAAGGCTTTGGCATAGTCAATAAAGCAGAAGTAGATATTTTCTGGAACTCTTTTGCTTTATTGATGATCCAGCAGATGTTGGCAATTTGATCTCTGGTTCGTCTGCCTTTTGTAAATCCCCTTGAACATCTAGAAGTTCATGGATTAAGTACTATTGAAGCCTGGCTTGGAGAATTTTGAACATTACTTTGCTAGTATATGAGTGCAATTGTGCAGTTGTTTGAGCATTCTTTGGCATTGCCTTTCTTTGGGATTGGAATGAAAACTGACCTTTTCCAGTCCTGTGGCCCTGGTGAGTTTTCTGCATTTGTTTGCATATTGAGTGCAACATTTTCTTATCATCATCTTTCAGGAATTGAAATTGCTCAACTGGAATTCCATCACCTCCACTAGCTTTGTTCATAGTGATGCTTTCTAAGGCCCACTTGACTTCACATTCCAGGATGTCTGACTCTAGGCAAGTAATCATACCATCGTGATTATCTGGGTCATGAAGATCTTTTTTGTACAGTTCCTCTGTGTTTTCTTGCCACCTCTTCTTAATATCTTCTGCTTCTGTTAGGTCCGTACCATTTCTGTCCTTTATTGTGCCCATCTTTGCATGAAATATTCCCTTGGTATCTCTAATTTTCTTGAAGAGGTCTCTAGTCTTTCCCATATTGTTGTTTTCCTCTATTCCTTTGCATTGATCACTGAAGAAGGCTTTCTTATCTCTCCTTGCTACTCTTTGGAACTCTGATTTCAAATGGGTATATCTTCCTTTCCTTTTGCCTTTTGCTTCTCTTTTCAAGCTATTTAGAAGGCCTCCTCAGAAAACTATCTTGCATTTTTGCAATTCTTTTTCTGAAAGATGTTCTTGATTACTGCCTCCTGTATAATGTCACAAACCTCCATCCATAGTTCTTCAGGCAGTCTGTCTATTAGATTTAATCCCTTGAATCTCTCTCTCTCTTCTACTGTATAATTGCAAAGGAGTTGATGTAGGTCATACCTGAATGGTCTAGTGGTTTTCCCTACTTTCTTCAATTTAAGTCTGAATTTGGCAATAAGGAGTTCATGATAAGAGGCAGGTCAGGTGGTCTGGTATTCCCATCTCTTTCAGAATTTTCCACAGTTGGTTGTGATCCACACACTCAAAGGCTTTGGCATAGTCAATAAAGCAGAAGTAGATATTTTTCTGGAACTCTTTTGCTTTATTGATGATCCAGCAGATGTTGGCAATTTGATCTCTGGTTCGTCTGCCTTTTGTAAATCCCCTTGAACATTAGAAGTTCATGGATTAAGTACTATTGAAGCCTGGCTTGGAGAATTTTGAACATTACTTTGCTAGTATATGAGTGCAATTGTGCAGTTGTTTGAGCATTCTTTGGCATTGCCTTTCTTTGGGATTGGAATGAAAACTGACCTTTTCCAGTCCTGTGGCCCTGGTGAGTTTTCTGCATTTGTTTGCATATTGAGTGCAACATTTTCTTATCATCATCTTTCAGGAATTGAAATTGCTCAACTGGAATTCCATCACCTCCACTAGCTTTGTTCATAGTGATGCTTTCTAAGGCCCACTTGACTTCACATTCCAGGATGTCTGACTCTAGGCAAGTAATCATACCATCGTGATTATCTGGGTCATGAAGATCTTTTTTGTACAGTTCCTCTGTGTTTTCTTGCCACCTCTTCTTAATATCTTCTGCTTCTGTTAGGTCCGTACCATTTCTGTCCTTTATTGTGCCCATCTTTGCATGAAATATTCCCTTGGTATCTCTAATTTTCTTGAAGAGGTCTCTAGTCTTTCCCATATTGTTGTTTTCCTCTATTCCTTTGCATTGATCACTGAAGAAGGCTTTCTTATCTCTCCTTGCTACTCTTTGGAACTCTGATTTCAAATGGGTATATCTTCCTTTCCTTTTGCCTTTTGCTTCTCTTTTCAAGCTATTTAGAAGGCCTCCTCAGAAAACTATCTTGCATTTTTGCAATTCTTTTTCTGAAAGATGTTCTTGATTACTGCCTCCTGTATAATGTCACAAACCTCCATCCATAGTTCTTCAGGCAGTCTGTCTATTAGATTTAATCCCTTGAATCTCTCTCTCTCTTCTACTGTATAATTGCAAAGGAGTTGATGTAGGTCATACCTGAATGGTCTAGTGGTTTTCCCTACTTTCTTCAATTTAAGTCTGAATTTGGCAATAAGGAGTTCATGATCTGAGCCACAGTCAGCTCCTGGTCTTGTTTTTGTTTAATGTATAAAGCGTATCCATCTTTGACTGTAAAGAATATAATCAATCTAATTTCATATTGACCACCTGGTGATGTCCATGTGTAGAGTCTTCTCTTGTGTTGTTGGAAGAGGGTGTTTGCTATGACCAGTGCGTTCTTTTGGCAAAACTCTATTAGTCTTTGCCCTGGTTCATTCTGTACTCCAAGGCCAAATTTGCCTGTTACTCCAGGTGTTTCTTGACTTCCTACTTTTGCATTCCAGTTCCCTATGATGAAAAAGACATCTTTTATGGGTGTTAGTTCTAGAAGTTCTTGTGAGTCTTCATCGAACAGTTCAACTTCAGCTTCTTCAACATTACTGGTTGGGGCATAGATTACTGTGATATTGAATGGTTTGCCTTGGAAATGAACAGAGATTATTCTGTCATTTTTGAGATTGCATCCAAGTACTGCATTTTACACTCTTTTGTTGACTATTATGGCTACTCCATTGCTTCTAAGAAATGGCACCAACCAGACTGATGCCACCTAAAGAATGGATAATCCCAGATGTCATATACCAATCAACAACTGGAAACTTCTCCTTCGTAGAGACAGATTATCATCTTTTGGCTTTGAAAGTCTCCATTTCTCCTTCAGCGAGACTCACCTCTGAAAGCCTAGCTTTTTCTTGTATCAGGTTCCCTGCTTGGTAGTTTAGTCACTAAGTCATGTTCAACTCTTAGGACCCAATAGACTGTAGCCTGCGAGGCTGTCTATGGAATTCTCCAGGCAAGAATACTGGAGTTGGTTTCCCTCTCCAGGGGATCTTCTCGACCCAAGGATTGAAACTGCCTTTCCTGTATTACCAGGTTCTCCTGTATTACAAGTGAGTCCTTTATGGAACAAGAGCCAGGGAAGCCCAAAAGGTCAGCCTTGCCCAAACAGTGACTTGGACCCTGGACCCTCAGATTAAAAGTATGAAGATCTACTGACTGAGCTCTCCTGGGCTCCCTGCTTGTGGTGAGTCACTCAGTCGTGTCTAATTCTTTATGAGCCCATGATCTGCAGCCAGCCAGACTCCTGTGTCCATGGGATTCTCCAAGCAAGAATATTGAATGGGTTACCATACCCTCCTCTGGGGATCTTTGCAACCCAGGGATCAAATCCGGGTCTCCTGCATTGCAGGAGGATTCGCTACCGTGTGAGCCATCAAGGGAGCACTGAACGATTAAACACACACACAGAGATAGAAAGTGAAATTTAATGATAAAGTTATTTTTCCAAGTTGTAAAACCTATAAGCATAGAGTTGGGATTTTTATACCAGGTAACTCCAAAATTTAGAATAAAAGAAGAAATTCCTGGTTAGAATTAGTGGCACATTTTAATTTCTGGGAGGTGGGGAGTTGCACAGCGTCTTTTTTATGTGCTTTCTTATTCATTAGGAAAATAAATTCTTACACAGGTCATGTCCAATGGCCATGCTGTGAAAGAGATAAAAATGCCCACTTTCTTACAATGTTTCTGTTTTAGATGATTTCTCCTAAACATCCAGCCAAGAACCAAAACCAGTATAAAATCTTCAGAGGAGTCATTAAACAAGACACTTCCAGTCTAATAGGTAATGAATCTTTGTGAACGACACATAGACTACCTAAATTGCATCACATCAAGCAATTCCATTTTGAGATTTGAGGCAAAAAAGCCTAGTAAAATACATAGAGCATATTTGGCCAAAGTGATTTGGGGAGGACTCTGGTTTGTGGCCCTGACACCTTTGTTTTCCTTTTAAAAACATGACTGATCAACACCTCAAGTACATCAGTGGAGGGTAAAACACTGGGGTAATCATTGCTGCTGCAGCTAAGTTACTTCAATCATGTCCGACTCTGTGCGACCCCATAGATGGCAGCCCACCAGGCTCCCCTGTCCCTGGGATTCTCCAGGCAAGAACACTGGAGTGGGTTGCCATTTCCTTCTCCAATGCATGAAAGTGAAAAGTGAAAGTGAAGTCACTCAATTGTATCCGACTCTTAGTGACCCCATCGACTGCAGCCTACCAGGCTCCTCCGTCCATGGGATTTTCCAGGCAAGAGTACTGGAGTGGGGTGCCATTGCCTTCTCCAGGGGTAATCATTATGCAGTTAAAAAAAGTAAACTGACCACCTTATGTATTACATTTACATTTGAAATATAATACTCTATAAACATATTTCAGTCAAAAAATTGTACAAAATTATTTAAATGCATGCAACTACACGATGCCATCATTTTATTTTTACAGGAAATAACAGGCTGAAGTGCTTACCTTGTCTAGTCTTAAGCAGCAAAATGGTACTTTTTCATGAAGGAGATGACAAAAAGTTGGTGAACTTCCTATGTATGGAGAGTAAGGTGGGTAGCCTTTAGCATATCTGTAAAACAATATGAAATACCTAATTACCTTTAATAATGCAGGCAAAGTCTGACAAATCAGTTGTAGTCACATTCCTCACTTTGATAAAGTTAGATGCGGTAACGTTTTGTGTTGCAATATATTCTGATAAAGAAACAATTTGGAACAAGGGCCATGGACCAAAGCTGACTCATCACATGGTTTTGTGAACTAGTTTTCATATGTTTATTTATTTATTTATTTATTTTTTTCTGTGACTATGTCTGACTTTATTTACTTTTTTTTTTATTTTACTTTACAATACTGTATTGGTTTTGCCATACATTGACATGAATCTGCCACGGGTGTACATGAGTTCCCAATCCTGAACCCCCCTCCCACCTCCCTTCCCATATCATTTCTCTGGATCATCCTTGTGCACCAGCCCCAAGCATCCTGTATCCTGTATCGAACATAGACTGGTAATTCGTTTCTTACATGATAGTATACATGTTTCAGTGCCATTCTCCCAAATCATCCCACCTTCCCCCTCTCCCTCAGAGTCCAAAAGTCCATTCTATACATCTGTGTCTCTTTTGCTGTCTCGTATACATGGTTATCATTACCATCTTTCTAAATTCCATATATATGTGTTAGTATACTGTATTGGTGTTTTTCTTAAATGGCTGGAAAAAGTCAAAAGAGGAGTACTATTTCATCTCATGTGAAAATTAAATGAAATTTACATTTCAGTGTCCACAACTGAAATTCTGTCAGAATACAGCCAAAATCTCTTCAGAGACAGAGATGAATAGTTGAAGCAAGACTATAAAGTCTAAAATATTTACTAACTGGTCCTTTCCAATCTTCAGTTTAAAAGATTTAGATAGATTTTAGAAAACAGCAATGTTAATTTTATAAAACATATTTAAAGCAAAATTCATTATTATTATTCACTCTATCAATCTTCATGAGTCATGAATATTTTTTTGTTTTAGAAAAAAAGAGTAAATGGTTGAATGAACTATTCCATAAGACCCACATCAAAACCAGAGTTATTGGTGAAATAATGTTTAAATATTATCAAAAATACTTGGTTTGTTTATAAACTTTACAAGATAGTCACCTGCACAGTATGGCTATAAAATTTTCAAAGTGAAGGTATCAAAGTAACAGCATAAATAAAAATTAAGAGACAAAATTCATGGACATCACCAGATGGTCAACACCGAAATCAGACTGATTATATTCTTTGTAGCCAAAGATGGAGAAGCTCTATACACTCAGCAAAAACAAGACCAGGAGCTCACTATGGCTCAGATCATGAACTCCTTATTGTCAAATTCAGACTTAAATTGAAGAAAGTAGGGAAAACCACTAGACCATTCAGGTATGACCTAAATCAAATCACTTATAATTATACTGTGGAAGTGAGAAATAGATTCAAGGAACTAGATCTGATAGAGTGCCTAAAGAACTATGGACAGAGGCTTGTGACATTGTACAGGAGATAGGGATCAAGACTATCCCCATGGAAAAGAAATGCTAAAAAGTAAAATGGCTGTCTGAGAGGCCTTACATATAGCTATGAAAAGAAGATAAGTGAAAAACAAAGGAGAAAAGGAAAGATATAAACATCTGAATGCAAGGTTCTAAAAAATAGCAAGGAGAGATAAGAAAGCCTTCCTTAGCAATCAATGCAAAGAAATAGAGGAAAACAACAGAATGGGAGACTAGAGATCTCTTCAAGAAAATTAGAGATACCAAGGGAGCATTTCATGCAAAGAAGGGCTCGATAAAGGACAGAAATGGTTTGGATCTAACAGAAGCAGAAGACATTAAGAAGAGGTGGCAAGAACACACAGAAGAACTGTACAAAAAAGATCTTCGTGACCAAGATAATCACAATGGTGTGATCACTCACCTAGAGCCAGACATCCTGGAATGTGAAGTCAAGTGGGCCTTAGAAAGCATCACTATGAACAAAGCTAGTGGAGGTGATGGAATTCCAGTTGAGGGATTTCAGTTCCGGAAAGATGATGCTATGAAAGTGCTGCACTCAATATGCCAGCAAATTTGGGAAATTCAGCAGTGTCCACAGGACTGGAAAAGGTCAGTTTTCATTCCAATCCCAAAGAAAGGCAATGCCAAAGAATGCTCAAACAACTGCATAATTGCACCCATCTCACATGCTAGTAAACTAATGTTCAAAATTCTCCAAGCCAGGCTTCAGCAATACATGAACTGTGAACTTCCAGATGTTCAAGCTGGCTTTAGAAAAGGCAGAGGAACCAGAGATCAAATTGCCAGTACCAGCTGGATCATGGAAAAAGCAAGAGAGTTCCAGAAAACATCTATTTCTACTTTATTGACTATGCCAAGCCTTTGACTGTGTGGATCACAATAAACTGTAGAAAATTCTGAAAGAGATGGGAATACCAGACCACCTGACCTGCCTCTTGAAAAACTTATATGCAGGTCAGGAAGCAACAGTTAGAACTACACATGGAAAAACAAACTGGTTTGAAATAGGAAAAGGAGTATGTCAAGGCTCTATATTGTCACCCTGCTTATTTAACTTATATGCAAAGTACATCATGAGAAACGCTGGGCTGGAAGAAGCACAAGCTGGAATCAAGATTGCCAGGAGAAATATCAATAACCTCAGATACACAGATGACACCACCCTTATGGCAGAAAGCAAAGAAGAACTAAGGAGCCTCTTGATGAAAGTGAAAGTAGAGAGTGAAAAAGTTGGCTTAAAGCTCCACATTCAGAAAACAAAGATCATGGCAACTGGTCCCATCACTTCATGGGAAATAGATGGGGAAACAGTGACAGACTTTATTTTATTTATTTATTTATTTTACTTTACAATACTGTATTGGTTTTGCCATACATCATCATGAATCTGCCACGTGTGTACATGTGTTCCCAATCCTGAACCCCCTCCCATCTCCCTCCAAAATCACTGCAGATGGTGACTGCAACCATGAAATTAAAAGATGCTTACTCTTTGGAAGGAAAGTTATGACCAGCCTAGACAGCATATTAAAAACCAGAGACATTACTTTGCCAACAAAAGTCCGTCTAGTCCAGGCTATGTTTTTTCCAGTGGTCATGTATGGATGTGAGAGTTGAACTGTGAAGAAAGCTGAGCACCAAAGAATTGATGCTTTTGAACTGTGGTCTTGTAGAAGACTCTTGAGAGTCCCTTGGCCTGCAAGAAGATCCAAACAGTCCATTCTAAAGGAGATCAGTCCTGGGTGTTCATTGGAAGGACTGATGCTAAAGTTGAAAGTCCAGTACTTTGGCCACCTCATGCAAAAAGTTGACTCATTGGAAAAGACTCTCATGCTGGGAGGGATTGGGGGCAGGAGGAGAAGGGGATGACAGAGGATGAGATGGCTGGATGGCACCACCAACTCAGTGGACATGAGTTTGAGTACACTCCAGGAGTTGGTGATGGACAGGGACGCCGGCATGCTGTGATTCATGGGGTCACAAAGAGTTGGACACGACTGAATGACTGAACTCAACTGAAGAGACAAAAGAAAATTTAGTGGAGCTAAAGTTCTTTTATCCAATATGAAAGTTTTTTTGATGAATAATATTTATCTTTCAAACCAAGAAATTTCAAACCTAGTTAGAACTGTTTATCATATATCATTAGCTAAGATAGTAAAATGGAGAATATTTTGCAAATTTAGAAGGTGACAGTCTCCTCTATCTTTTCCATTTTTCTAGAAATAAAAAATATTCCACCTCTCAATTTTTCTGAAGTACATGTAAAGAAAATTTCTATCACAGCACCATTTCTAGAAATATACTGGTGGTCAAACTGTTCCTTCTTCCTGTCAAATATTTCATAAATCTATTTGACTGTTATTAATTTCTTAGAGAGTGAAATTGTCTTCTGTGGAGATGTCTATGTTTCTCGTAATAGATATTTGAAAGTGTGAAAGATTAATAGAAGGCATTTTCTACATTCCAATTATATTTCAGTATATTTTAGTTCAGTTCAACATTGACTGAACTTCTATTATATGAAAAATATTAGAAGTGCCTGAGTGATGTTACCATTACCACTAGCACTAGTACTATACACCTAATAATAGCTGATACTCACTGAATGCTTACTCTGCACAAACAATTGTTCTAAGTACATTTCTCCATTATCTCAATTAACCTTCATATGAACCCTATTTACAGATAAAGCATTGTAAGCCAGATGATTTTAAACAAAGCCACTTGTACACAACCAGTATAAAGTGAAACTGCCAAGGGATACAAATTCCTTTGGACTCCACTGTCAAGGCAGTTGAACACTGTGGTTTCCTTAAGAAATACCAACATAATACATAATAAAACAAGTCAACAAACTCTACTCTAGGCTAAAATGTGATCAATAGCTTAAATATTGACACTATTTATTATGGAATCTTAGTTAAATGAACAGTAGTTCATTTATTCATTCATTCAAAACATTATTGATGTATATTAACAAAAAAGATTGCTGAATGCTGAGACAAACAAGAGCTTAATGGAAGAAGCTGCATTACATGTTACTAAATAAATGATTGAACTTAATATGGAAGTAGAAAAACAAACTGAAGGTAGAAGCACATTATAATTTAATAAAAGTATTATTACTTATTTTTAATAAAAATGAAAAATACAAACTGTATCCTTCAAGAAAAAAATGTAAAATTTGATATAGTTTTATCATGGAAATACTGATATACTTATTTTTTTAAGGATAAAGGCTAACATAGAGAAATATGAAGCTGTAAATAGCTTTTGAAGCCAGAAATTCAAGGGTTTAGAATACTTTATCATCAAGAGAGATACTGGCTAATAAGAAGAGTGTTTTGACAGAAGTATGTAGGACTGATTCTGGGATGTCCAGAAGGGAAGGACATTAGTTTTTCACGGCAAGCACAAGTCCGAGTAAACCTTACAAACATACTCCAAGTTCGAGGACATTTCTTCATCTGGTGTAGTTTCATCTTCTGATTGATCACTTAGAAGATCACATGTCTGAAGTGACGACGTGTCTGCAACCTCTAAAACAGGAGCAATGCTGGGTCTTCTGACTTCTTTACTTCCTTCTGTAGGAAGAGACAGGGTAGGGCCACTTGCTGATCTGCAGCTTGTGTCTTGCAAGTCTATGGCCACAGTGCCTGGAACAATGAGAAATGAAAATCCATCAGGGGTTGCCACCTATAGGACTGGCAATCATTTAATGATTAAAGTGAGATGAAATGCAGTCAGTATAACCAGGAAGTATACTATGCACTGTTTACCCTTTAATCTCAAAAGTGATTTACTTCTTTCTAGTTTGAGCATTTCTACTCACAGGGATAAAAAATTTTGTATTTGTGCAAAAGTGTATTTGCTGCAACTAGGTCTATAGTATGAAACAAGGTTTGTGAAATCATGAAATACTTAGACATTTAAATTTTTAAAATTGTTTAAATTTATATTTATTTTAAATTAATGAAAATTTTTGGTCCATTTCACTTTATCAATCTCTCATTATATCTTTTCTCCTTATATTGTTGAGTTATCTTTCTTTTACTGATTTATAACTACTTTTTAATATTAGAATAATTAATGTTTATATTTATTAAGCCATTCTCTGTGGCAAGCACAGTTCTAGGCACTCCAGATATTCAAGGAATAAGACAGACAATGTTCCTATGCATATGGATTTGTCTTTAAGATAATCAAATGGACAAAAAAGTGGAAAAACTAATTCTCAATAATACTAAATACCATGCAGAAAATAAAACAGAATTATGTTATGTGATGTAGTATAGTGGGGACAGGAAGCAAGGGAAAGGATGAACTTTTCACCCAGTGATGAGAAGCTATACTCCAAAATCATTAATTTGATTTTTTGACATAAAAAGAAAATCATGAGCACACAAGTCATGGAAATGCTTTGAGACAGTAAGAACAGAGAATTTAAATAGCTTAAGGCTTTAACTCCTTGAAATACTCAAGGAATGGTAAATGGAAGAAACAAATTCCTCTGAGATTTTAAAGTAACATTTAAAAATTAGTATAAACATCAATTTATGGAAAGTGACTGTCACTCCCTTTCTGGAGAAAAAAAAATGAATCTAATGGATGACTGCCACCATATTTCACAATCACTGACTTCATTTATGTATTTATGGATAGCTGGCCATCCTTTTGAAAGCCGTGAGTCTCCATTTTGTTTTATTTTTTGAAGTAACTATTAAAACGCTCTCCATTTCCTTGAAACTTCTGTCTGATCTTACAACCTTCTTCACTGTAAGAGCCTGGGATTTCAAAGGGAGAAAAAACCTCAGGGGTTTTAGCATCTCTTTCTTTGTATCATGGACAA
Source organism: Aepyceros melampus (assembly GCA_006408695.1). Taxonomy (NCBI): domain Eukaryota; kingdom Metazoa; phylum Chordata; class Mammalia; order Artiodactyla; family Bovidae; genus Aepyceros; species Aepyceros melampus. The sequence continues at coordinate 31,852 of SJXQ01001637.1, read as the reverse complement.
AGAAGTCAGCAACTGAATTCTAAAAACCTCTGAGAAATACTTTGCTGCTGGGAAAGACTGGGAGCAGGAGAAATGGTTGACAGAGGACAAGATGGCTGAACGGCATCACCGACTCGATGGACATGAGTTTGAGCAAGCTCCGGGAGCTGGTGATGGACAGGGAAGCCTGGGTGCTGCAGTCACGGAGTTGCAAAGATCTGACTTGACTGAACAACAACATAAAAGAAGGGATTAAAACAGGCAATGTTTCAGAATGTGAGAGTTGATAGAACCAAGACTAGGGAGACCATCTGAGTTCTCTATCTGGATATTTCTCAATATTGAAATAAATGTGGGACTCAAGATTCAGAGGCTAGGACCTCTGAAAATACTGTACATGACACTCAAATTAGAGGGAGCCTGGTGTGTCTGCTGTTAATGGGGAAGACTCCTCTGAGGGGCATGACACAGTGTGCTTAAAATGACTATGCCTAAGAAAATATGATGATGGCCACCATTTCTGAGCAAAGGTAAAAGTGGCTGGCACCAGAAACTGTACACTCCAGTAACTTTTTAGGACCACAAATAAAGATTAATTTATAGTTCAATCCCTCTTGGGAGGGAGATGAGGATCCTAGAGAAAATGAGATTAACCTTTCCATTAATCAGGCGAGTGGATCTGATTAAACATTAAATTTTATAAATTTGATTCATAAAAATAAAACCATATATGATCTGCATCCTAATATTATAAATTAAAATCCACATTTATGTCATTTATCCTCTGCAAAGGACCACATTGCATAATTCAGAGGGAAATGTGATCTTTTGAAGTAAGATTATTTTTATCTTTTGAAAGAAAGCTGTCTTTCTATTGAAGAAATCCTTCAATTCCCTATCTTCAACCAAGTAAACAAGAAAGCTTCAACAAACTTTTCACCTTTTATTTCTGTTTGGAAGGAAAGAGATACCTCCATATTTATGTAAAACTCAACCCTACTCTTGTTTTGAGAGTTAAATCCCCACCTACTTCCCAAGGAGCCATGTTCTCTGAATTTCATCCCCTTCCAGCTATGTTTGTGTCCACATCACTTCCAACTACCTCCTTATTGTCTTTCTGCTCAACACAGGAAACTTGGTGACTTCCTGATAATTCTGCCCACACTGATATTTCACACCAAGCTGAGTATGGGGGGATGTGATCATGAGAAAGCAAAATTTAGCAGGGAAGACACAGTTTTAAAAGCAGTTTCTTCCTAGAACATTTCCTTCCCCTAACAAAATCTGGGTCTTCTTTGATATCTCTCCTTGCAATTCTGAAGGTTGCAACACCAAAAGAGTGCCTGTGTTTTACTAGTGGGGAAATACCCTCAAAGTTCTCACTGCTTCTTTCAGAGCATTTTCCCTCCACCTCTTATGATATCCCAGCTCTGTATCATTCATCTTCAGAGTCCATTACCCACTGTCTTTCACTGTTTTCCTTGTACACCAACCCTGTGTTGACTTAACTAGTTTTGTTTTGTAACTTGACTTACAATCTTATATTAGTTTCAGGTGTACAACACAGTGATTCAATGTTTTTATAAATTATACTCCATAGAAGTTATTATAAAATATTGACAATATTCCTTGTGCCATACATTTATCCTTGTATCTGGTAGTCTGTACCTCTTAATTCCCTTCACCTATTTTGCCACTCTCTCCACTGCTAACCACTAGTTTCTTCTCTGTGAGTCTGTTTTGTTGTCAGTTCAGTTCAGTTCAGTCGCTAAGTCATGTCCGACTCTTTGTGACCCCATGGACCACAGCACTCCAGGCCTCCATGTCCATCACCAACTCCCGGAGTTTACCCAAACTCATGTCCATTGAGTCGGTGATGCCATCCAACCATCTCATCCTCTGTTGTCCCCGTCTCCTAATGCCCTCAAACCTTCCTAGCATCAGGGTCTTTTCAAATGAGTCAGCTCTTCACATCAGGTGGCCAAAGTATTGGAGTTTCAGCTTCAGAATCAGTCCTTCCAATGGACACCCAGGACTGATCTCCTTTAGGATGGACTGGCTGGATCTCCTTGCAGTCCAAGAGACTCTCAAGAGTCTTCTCCAATGCCACAGTTCAAAAGCATCAATTCTTTTCTTTGTAGTACAACTCTCACATCCATATATGAACCCTGGAAAAACCATACCCTTGACTAGACGGACCTTTGTTGCAAAGGAATGTCTCTGCTTTTTAATATGTGTTTTGTTATATATTCTACTTATTTCTTCCTTTAACTTTTTTATTTTATATTGGAGTATATTTGACTAACAATGTTGTGCTACTTTCAAGTGGATAGCAGGTGATTCAGTTATTGCCCTTTTGAATTCTTTTCCTGTTTAGGCCATTACATAGTATGGAGCAGAGTTCCCTGCACCAAACAGTAGGTTATCCATTTTAAATATGGCAATGTGTACATGTGTGTACAATCCCAAACTGCCTATCTTTCCCCAGCCCTGCCCTCTCCCCAGTAACTATGGCTAGTTCTCTAAGTCTCTGTGAGTCTGTTTCTGTTTTATAAACAAGGTCATTTGTATCATATTTTTTTTAGATCCCACATATAGGCTATATCATACAATATTTCTCTTTTGTCTGGCTGACTTCACTCAATATGACAATTTTTAGGTTCATCCATGTTGCTGCAAATGGCATTATGTCACTGCTTTTCATGGCTGAGTAATATTCATGGTACATAGTGCCACATCTTTATCTCTTCTTCCATTCATGGCCACTTAGGTTGCTTCTACTTCTTGGCTATGGTAAATAGCGGTGTAACATCAGTGTGCGTGTGTCTTGTCAAATTATGTTTTTCTCCAGATATACGCCCAGGAGTGGCGTTGCTGGATCTCGTTTTAGTTTCTTAAGAAAACTCCATACTGTTTCCTATAGTGGCTGTACCAATTTACATTCCCACTAACAATGTAGGAGGGGTCCCTTTTCTCTACACTCATTTATTGTTTGTGGATTTTTTTTTGATGATAGACATTTTGATTGGTGTTAGGCAATATATCATTTTAGTTTTGATTTGTATTTCTCTAAAATTTAGTGATGTTGAACATCTTTTCATGTGGCTTTTGGCCATCTGTAGGTCTTCTTTGGAGAAATGTTTAGGTCTTCCACCCATTTTTGGATTGGGCTGTTTTGATAACATTTAACTTTATAAGCTGTTTGTAAATTTTGGAAACTAATCTCTAGTTGGTCACATCATTTACAAACATTTTCTCCATTCTGTGGGTTGCCTTTTCATTTTCTTTATGGTTTTCTTTGCTGTGCAAAAGTTTTTGAGTTTAATTAGGTCCGCCTGTAATGTGGGAGACCTGGATTCGATCCCTGAGTTGGGAAGACCCTCTGGAAAAGGGAAAGGCTATCTAGCTACCCCAGTTTTCTTGCCTGGAGAATTTCATGAACTGTATAGTCTGTGGGGTCGCAGAGCTGGACATGACTGAGTGACTTTCACTTTAAGGTCTCATTTGTTTATGTTTATTTCCATTACTCTTATGCAGCAAATTTTCATGAGAGTTGTCTAGACCTAGTTTCCCTAAGTTGTCTTCCGACATTTTGTCATAAAGCCCTCTGATCTGGCATTCCCCAACTTATCTCTTCACTGAAAGAGCTCTTATTGAGATAAAGAGCAATCAAACTTTTTTACTAAATTCAATGGCCAGTTTTCGATTCTCATGTTATTTGACCATTACAGTCATTAGACATGGCTCATCACTACACCTTCTCCACACACTGGATTCATCTGGATTCCAGGACAAGACACTCAGCTGGTTTCCCTTGTCAGTGTCTCCTTCTTTGTTTCTTCTGCTGGTTTCTTCTCATTCCCTTGATATTTAATATTGACACATTGCAGGATTCGATCCTTTGTCTTCATTCCTTTTTGGCCCACGATCATTTTCTCAATCATCTTGTTCAGTCTCATGACTTTAAACATAATACATAAGCTCAGGAATCCAAAGTTAATTTTTTCAGCATACACCTCTCTCCTGAACTCTAGACTCATTTCAGTTTTTTTTTTCCTAAATTAATTTAGTCAATTTACAATGTTGTACTAATTTCTGCTGTACAATAAAGTGACTCAGTTATACACATATTGTGCATACTAAGTCATGTCTGACTCTTTGTGACTCCATGGGTTGTAGTCCACCAGGCTCCTCTGTCAATGGGATTTTCCTGGCAAGAACACTAGAGTGGGTTGCCATTTCCTCCTCCATGGGATCTTTCTGACCAGGAATCAAACTCTGTTTCTAGCATTGGTGGATTCTTCACCACTGAGCCACCAGCGAAGCCTATACACATATAGATATTCTTTTTTTGTATTCTTTTCCATTATGGTTTATCACAAGATATTGAATACAGTTCCCTGTGCTATCCAGTAAGACCTGAACTCTAGACTATTATATTGAATCTCTTATTTGACATTTTTCTCTCAATATCTAACAGAAATTTGAAATGCACTGCATTCCAAACTGAATTCTGCATCTCCACTGATTCTCTCCATGCCTTTCTCATCTAAATGGATGGCCATTCCCATTTTCCTGCTGCTTACACTAAAAACCTAACTCAATGAAACTCAATGAAACTATGAGCCGTGTCTTGCAGGGCCACCCAAGATAGACAGGTCATGGTGGAGAGTTCTGACAAAATGTGGTCCACTGGAGAAGGGAATGGCAAACCACTTCAGTATTCTTGCCTTTAGAACCCCATGAACAGTATGAAAAAGCAAAAAGATATGACACTGAAAGATGAACTCCCCAGGTTGGTGCCCAAAATGCTACTGGAGAAGAGTAGATAAATAACTCTAGAAAGAATGAGGATACAGAGCTAAAGAGAAAACAATATCCAGTTGTGGATATGACTGGTGATGGAAGTCAAGTCTCATGCTGTAAAGAGAAATATTGCATAAGAACCCGGAGGTTAGGTTCATGAATCAAGGGAAATTAAAAGTGGTCAAAAGGGAGATGGCAAGTGTGAACATCGACATTTTAAGAATCAGTGAACTAAAATGGACTGGAATGGGTGGATTTAATTCAGATAACCATTATATCTACTACTGTGGGCAATAATTCCTTAGAAGATATGGAGTAGCCATCATAGTCAATGAAAGAGTCCAAAATGAAACACTTGGATGCCATCTCAAAAATAACAGAATGATCTCTGTTCATTTCCAAGGCAAATCATTCAATATCAGAGTAATCCAACTCTATGCCCTGACCAGTAATGATAAAGAAGCTGAAATTGAATGGTTCTATGAAGACTTAGAAACCTTCTAGAACTAGCACCCAAAAAAGATGGTCCTTTTCATTATAGGGGACTGGAATGCAAAACTAGGAAGTCAAGAGATACTTGACGAACAGGCAAATTTAGCCTTGGAATACAAAATGAAGCAGGCAAAGGCTAATAGAGTTTTGCCAAGAGAATGCACTGATCAGAGCAAACACCCTCTTCCAACAACATAAGAGAAGATTCTACAACGTGGATATCACCAGATGGTCATTACCAAAATCAGATTGGTTATATTCTTTGCAGCCAAACACGGAGAAGCTCTTGACAGTCAGCAAAAATATAACCAAGAGCTGATTGTGGCTCAGATCATGAACTCATTATTGCCAAATTCAGATTTAAACTGAAGAAAGTAGGGAAAACCACTAGACCATTCAAGTATGACCTAAATCAAATCCTTTATATTTATAGAGTGAAAGTGAGAAATAGATTCATGGGATTAGGTTTGATAGATAGAGTACCTGATGAACTATGGACGGAAGTTCATGACGTTGTACTGGAGGCAGTAATCAAGATCAACTCCAAGAAAAAGAAATGCAAAAAGGCAAAATGGTTGTCTGAGGAGACCTTACAAATAACTGAGAAAAGTGGGGTGAAAGACAAAGGAGAAAAGGAAAGATATACCCATTTGAATGCAGAGTTCCAAAGAAGAGCAAGAAGAGATAAGAAAGCCTTACTCAGAAAATAAGAGATACAAGGGAACATTTCATAAAAAGATGGGCACAATAAAGGACAGAAATGGTATGGGCCTAGCAGAAGCAGAAGATATTAAGAACAGGTGGTAAAACTACACAGAAGAACTAAACAAAAAAGATCTTCATGACCCAGATAGCCATGCTGGTGTGATCACTCACCTAGAACCAGACATCCTGGCATGTGAAGACAAGTGGGCCTTAGGAAACAAAGTTAGTGGAGGTGATGGAATTCCAGTTGAGCTCTTTCAAAACCTAAAAGATGATGCTGTGAAAGTGCTGCACTCAATATGCCAACCAATTTGGAAAACCAGAAGTGGCCACAGGACTGGAAAAGATCAGTTTTCATTTCAATCCCAAAGAAAGGCAATGCCAAAGAATATGCAAACAACCATATAATTGCTCTCATCTCACATACTAGCAAAGTAATGCTTAAAATTCCCCAAGCCAGGCTCCAACGTTACATGAACTGTGAACTTCTAGATGTTCAAGCTGGATTTAGAAAAGATAGAGAAACCAGAGATCAAATTGCCAACATCTGTTGGATCATCAAAAAAGCAAGAGTTCCAGAAAAACATCTACTTCTGCTTTATTGACTTTGCCAAAGCCTTTGACTGCATGGATCACAATAAACTGCAAAATTCTTAGAGATTGGAATGTCAGACCACCTTACATGCCTCCTGAGAAACCTGTATGCAGGTCAAGAAGCAACAGTTAGAACCAGCCATGGAACAACAGACTGTTTCCAAATCGGGAAAGGAGTACATCAAGGCTGTATATTGTCACCCTACTTATTTAACTTATATGAAGAGTACATCATGTGAAATGCTGGACTAGAAGAGGTACAAGCTGGAATCAGGATTGCTAGGAGAAATATCAATAAACTCATATACATAGATGATACCATCCTTATGGCAGAAAAGTGAAGAGTAACTAAAGAGCCTCTTGCTGAAAGTGAAAGAGGAGAGTGAAAAGGCTGGATTAAAACTCAACATTCAAAAAATGAAGTTCATGGCATCCACTTCCATCACTTCATGGCCAACAGATGGGGGAACAGTGGAAACAGTGACAGACTTTATTTACTTGGGCTCCAAAATCACTGCAGATGGTGATTGCAGCCATGAAATTAAAAGATGCTTGTTCCCTGGAAGAAAAACTATGACCAACCTAGACAGCATATTAAAAAGCAGAGACATTAGTTTGCTGATAAAGTTCTATCTAGCCAAAGCTATGTTTTTTTTCAGTAGTCATATATGGATGTGAGAATTGGACCATAAGGAAAGCTGAATGCTGAAGAATTGATGCTTTTGAACTGTGGTGTTGGAGAAGACTCTGAGCATCCCTTGCACAGCAAGGAAATACAACCAGTCCATCCTATAGGAAATCAGTCCTGAATATTCATTGGAAATACTGATGCTAACGCTGAAACTCCAATATATGGCCACCTGATGAGAAGAACTGACTCACTGGAAAAGACCCTAATGCTGGGAAAGTTTGAGGCAGGAGGAGAAGGGGATGACAGAGAACAAGATGGCATCATATTCGATGGATATGAATTTGAGCAAGCTCTGGGAGTTGGTGATGACAGGGAAGCCTGCCGTGCTGCAGTCCATGGGTTCACAGAGCACTGGACACAATTAAGCGACTGAAATGAACCGAACAGATACTAAAATCCTCTAGCTCTTCACAGTTCTCTATTACAGTTCACTTCTAATTCAAGAATACATTTGAATCAGTTCTAATGAGGTGGATGAAACTGGAGCCTATTATACAGAGTGAAGTGAGCCAGAAAGAAAAACACCAATACAGTATACTAATGCATATATATGGAATTTAGAAAGATGGTAACGATAACCCTGTATGCAAGACAGCAAAAGAGACACAGATGCATAGAACAGTCTTTTGGACTCTGTGGGAGAGGGCAAGGGTGGGATGATTTGGGAGAATGGTACTGAAACATGTATAATATCATATGTGAAACAAATCGCCAGTCCAGGTTCGATGCATGATACAGGGTGCTCGGGGCTGGTGCACCAGGATGACCCAGAGGGATGGTATGGGGAGGGGACGTGGGAGGGGGGTTCAGGAAGGGGAACACGTGTACACCCATGGTGGATTCATGTTGATGTATGGTAAAACCAATACAATATTGTAAAGTTAAAAAAAATAGATTGATCATAAAAAAAAATAATAAAATAATGGCACCTTACTTTCAAAGTATACACATAATTTTTTCTCTCCTACCACTTCCACTAGAAAATACACTGGATCCTTGACCCTAAGCATCTATTGTTAACATCAGCCATAATGATTTTGTGAAGATGGAGCTCAGCATAGGTGAGACCATGCCATCGCTTGCTGAAAACCCTGCGATGCCTCCCACTTCACTCCAAGTAGAAGCTACAACTCTTATATTGACTTAAAGAGCCCAGCATGATCTGGCCCATTTTTACCTCTCCCCATACCTCTCCTGCACTCTTACCATCAAATTACTGTGTTTGCATCATGAGGGCCCCTTTATTGATCCTGGAGCACATCAATCAGGTTCCTACCCCTCCTGTAGGGCCCTTGTACCAGCTATTATCCCTCCCAGGAATGCTTTTCCTTCAGCTATTGACAGGCATAATGCCCCTATTTTCTTCAAGTATCTTCTCAAATGCCTTCTTTTCAATGAGGCCACCAAGCCACCTAAAAATTCAATTGTCCTAGAATTCATACACACTTTTTGCTAACTCTGTTTTCTTCTCACTTTTATCTTACTACTTATCAGCTTCTAATCTACTAAATACTTATTTTTATATGTATTGTTTATGGCCAGACTTCCCCATGATAAAATGTTAGCTCTGGAAGCAAGGAATTTTCATATGTTCTCTAATTAATCACAGTTACTTCTTCTTAATTTGGAGTATAACTGCTTTACCATGTGTGTTAGTTTCTGCTGTACAAAGAAGTGAATCAGCTACATGTATACATATAGACCCTCCATCCTGAGTCACACTCCCTCCCCTTCCCCAGCCATCTAGGTAACCACAGAGCACCGAGCTCGGCTCCCTGTGTTGCAGCAGCTTCACACTAGCTATCTATTTTACATATCATAGTGTATACATGTCAATGCTACTCTGTCCATTTGTCCCACCCTCCCATCACAAATACTTGTGAGAGTTCCTGGCATGGACTAGGTACCCAACAAGTAATTCTTAGACACATGAAACCAACAAGTAAAACTTCTATAGAAGATACACTATGTTGTATCAGTGACACTCTGAGTTATCTAACAAAGTCCAAGCAGGGCCATGAAATATGTCTCAGAGGGAGTGATATTAAGACTGAGATGGAAATGATTTGAGGTAGTTACATAAGCAAAGTTGGGGACTGGGAGTAGATCCTCTCAGAGGAAACAGTGCATCAAGGCCCATTGGTAAAAAACCATTAGGAAAGACTGAAATGAATTAATATGATTGGGGCTAAGGAGAGTAATTGAAGGGATGATGAAAAACTATTAGTGAAGACTGAAAGAAATTTAATATGATTGGGGCTTAGGATAGCAACCGAAGGAATGGTAAAATGTGGGACTAAAAATATAAGAGGGAATTATTTTAAAGAGATACTTAGAAGTGATCATGTAATTTATCTTCTAAACGAGGGTATTCCTAAGAATCAAAGTGGATTTCTCTTTATAATGACACCAGGACAATATATATAATCTGGTACTGCCCTGGGAAAACAAGGATTGCTTCAAGTTTAAAAAAAAGAGAGAGAGAGATTTTGGTCATCCAATTGTAAACCATTTTATAGTATAAAATTTAGACTTTTTTTCCCAATAGCTAATTGGAAGAGATTAAAGATTAATGCAGGAGCTTGATTATAACATTATGTAAAAATTGTTACTCTGGTAGCAAGGTGGAGAAGAGTGCAGGGCAGCAAGGCTGGAGGCGTGGAGAAGAGACTGGGGGGATTCTGCAGTGGAAGGACAGGATGATGGAGATTCAGACCAACCAAACTGAGCGTGGACGTGGCAACGAATGACTTTAGAGGCCACTTGATTAAATTTAGTGGAATTCAGTGAAATACAAAGTATAAGAAGAGAAGAAGAGTGAGATGTTAGAATTCTGTCATTACAAATCAAAGGATGATGATATCACACTTTTTAACAACAACAGAAAAAAAGAAACAATGAAGGAGGAAATTGTTTTGAATGAATATAGAAAGATTAGCTTAATTTGAATATACCACATTGGTTTTTCCAATGCTTGTTTGATTTTTCCAAATAGCCCATGGACAGTTGAATGTGTTGCTGTGAAAAGAGATTTAAGGTCACGATTTAGGTAAGGGGATCATTAATTTATGGAGAAGAATTGAATCTTTGAGAGCAGAAGTGACAATTTAGGGAAAATGAATGGCTGGGGGCAGAGGAAATAGCACTAGAGCGTTTTGGGAAGAACATGGTCAATATTTTCATATACTGTGACGATTCCACTGGATTTAGTGAGGAAGAGTAGCGCAGTGGTCTTGCCAGAGAAGTTTCAGTGGTATACTGGTTGCAGATTTCAGAATGAACTGGTAGAGACATGAGGGAATGGTCAGATTTCAAGCCAGCAACTGAAGCCAACACTCGGAATTTATCTGTGAAGATGTGAAGGTATGAGGTCCAGAAGAGCGTGTGTGCGTGTGTATGCGTAGAGAGAGAGACATGAAAAGCGTCAGAGAGAGAGAAGCAGGGAGGAAGACTGAATTGGTGATTAAAAAAAAAAAAAAATTCAAGTAATGAGGATTAATGAAAAAGTGAAGTCCCTAAGAGGGAAATGGAGAATGGCTTGCTGCATAAGTGAGGGTATTTATATTAAAATATTATAAGCTAAAAGAAGGAACACATTTTTCTTGTGATAGAAACTAAGTGCATGTAGGTTTATATGTGGTTTGGTGACAAAATTTAATGGAAGTTCTTATTTGTCTGAATCTTTTTAAAAAAAATTTCTGTGTCACAGAAGCCAACTTCGTTAAGAATTAGATAAAAGATTGTGGAGTCTGGGGAAACGGAGATAGAATCTGAAAGAGCCATTTTTGATAACTGAACTTACAAAGAAACACAGAAGTGTCTGGTGTTTATATTCTAATCAAATATATGAAACTATTGTTAGAAGTTTTGAACTATTTAATTTCTTACCAGTTTAACAGATTAGAAATTCTGTTCTGTATATTTAGTTATTTAGCTACACCAAGTTTTAATACACACAAGTATATTTTAAATTTGACTTTGGAATTTTGAGCAAAACAAATATACTTATTATTCTTTTTAAAGAAGGAAATTAATTTTATTTTCAAATTTATTTACACTTACCCATGCTGGCAATTATGCTATGTACAGGCAGTCTAGACGGTCCATGATAAAATGACCTTGGTACATTGCTTTTTTTCTGATGGCATGGTTTTTAAATGCTGAATTCTCTTCTTTGGTAATATTAATATAAAAACATGTATCTGTGGCATTCATAATATATCGAGGACCTGGATTCAGCAAAATGCTTTTATTATCCTCCCTCCTAATACCAATCAAGCAGACACCAAACCTTGATTTAAAAAAGAAAATAAAGGAGTTTAAAGTTCAGCAAAGGTCTTAGTTTTTTTCTTAAGCTTGCATATTAAGAAAATAAGTAAACTATTAAAAGGCAAATGAAAATTAAAACCACAAATAGGAAGAGTTTAAAGCTTGAAAAGATCCTGTAAGTTCAAAGTTCTTGTCCTTATAGAAGAAAACAAACAAACAAAAACCCAATATCTTTAGTGTGTTGTGAAATCAATTTGGACACTTAAGACTATATATATATATTTTTAATTAAAAAAAGGAATAAAAGATAAAAGAAAACATCAAATCAAATATCATTTAATAAGGTTTTTTTTTTTTTTTGTAAATTTTGTGTTTATACTGGGTCTTACCATCAAATGTATATCTTAATTTGGGAAAAAAAAAAACAAACAGTATTTTAATTAACACTTTAAAAGTTAGATCTGTAAAGAAGATTCATTTTCTCGTGAATTTCTACAGCATTAAAATGTTTTTAAAGATAATTGAAAAGATGCTAAAGTCAATACTGGGCTTCCCTGGTGCCTCAGACAGTAAAGAATCTGCCTGCAATACAGGAGACCTGGGTTTGATCACTGGATCAGGAAGATTCCCTCGAGAAGGGAATGGCAACCGGCTCCAGAATTCTTGCCTAGAGAATTCCATGGAGAGAGGAGCCTGGTGGGCTACAGTCCAAGGGGTTGCAAAGAGTTGGACATGACTGAGTGAATAATGCTTTCACTTTCAGTCAATATTCCTACTAAATTATACTTTATACCCAAGAATCTTAACTTGTAGAGACCATACAAAAGGTGAGAATTCAAATGTCTCAATAATTATGATAATAACTCAAAAATACTTCAATATGAGCACCAATATGGGTGCATTATGGAAAACTGGATATAAATTAATATTTTAATTCCATTCTGAGATGGAAACATACTTTTTGTGTGCATGGAAAGAAGCATATGTGAAGCTCTTTCCTTCATATTCAGCAAAAAATGTGCTTTCTTCCAGAACGATGTGGTACACTTCATTCCCAGAGCATCTGCCATACATCTTCTGCCACTGTTCTGGCGACTGCTGGCCTTCTCTGCAACAAAAGCACACACACATACACACGCACAGAGACAAACAGTGAATGTGGCTCAAAGCAGAGTTGCTGTCCTACCTACTCCAGAGTTTCCCAACTTCAGGGAGGAACAAGCACAGTTCAAAGAAGGATCTGTGTGGTGTTCAAAGTGATGACGTGATCACCAAATATTTACAAAGAGTCACCTACAAGAATTTCGAAACTACAGAATATAGATGCTTGTTAAATGGCAAATTCTTTAAAAGAATTTCACAATCCAATTAATAAAAGCATTTATTGTGATCATGAACCAGTGAGCTGTAGCAACTGAATTTTAGACTTCATTTATGTATATCATGTCATGCACAGCCTGTATATAATACTTGTCTTATAGTCTCAATAATATAGCCCACTAAATCCCACTTATAATACCTGCTTGGCCCCTGTATGCTTTTGACTTTCCTTTGTATTTAAAATTATAAATATATACATCTCAATTTATCAGTTTGATTTCATAAAAAAATTCTCTTTATTTTTGTCCAAATCATAGCAATGGCATCCTCCCAATTGTGTAGAAGTTAACAAAAGATACGTTTTGTGATAAAAGAATCTCTGAAAGAGATTTTCAAAAGTACTTTTTAAAAAGAAGATAAGTTTATCACAGAAAATGTAGTTTCTTTTTTCCCCCCTAAAATAGCCTGCTCAGTGGCTTTAGAAATGTATCAAAAATTCAACTTATGCAAAATTTATTGTGAAGATACATGAATGACTTCCCATTTTATACAATAAATTCCACTTGGTGAATAAAGTTTATGAACTCTGTTAAGTACAAGAATATACATTCTAGAATAAATGTGATACATTTATAAAAATCAAAAACATTTCACCGTAATCTCTGTAGCTTCTGCACAGATTAAAGTCATATCTATCATATTTTTAACTGAGTTTTGTTTGAAGGGTTACTGGGAGATAAACATTTATAAATATTTTCAAAGAGTCAGTAAGTTTTTTTTTTAAAGTATATTTTCCAGGTATGTTTCATTTGTACTTCATCCCTTCTTGAAAGTAAAAGTCACTCAGTCATGTCCAACTCTTTGTGATACCATGGACTGTGGAATTCTCGAGGCCAGAATACTGGAGTGGGTTGCCATTCCCTTCTCCAGGGGATCTTCCCAACCCAGGGATCAAACCCAGGTCTCCTGCACTGCAGGTGGAGTCTTTACTGCTGAGCCACAAGGGAAGCCCAAGAATACTGGAATGGGTAGCCTATCCCTTCTCTAGCAGATCTTCCTGACCCAGGAATCAAACTGGAGTCTCCTGCATTGTAGGAGGATTCTTTACCAACTGAGCTATCAGGGAAGCTTAAGACTTAAGATCTTGGGCCTTGGAGTCTGACTGCCTGATCTGAATCCTAACTCTACAATCTTGAGTGAGTTATTTAACTTCTCTATGATACGTTACTTCTATAAAAAAAAATTATCAGTGTTACTGGGTTGAATTAAATGAGATAGTACAAATAAATAATTTAGCAGTACAAATGAACCATTTAGCAGATTTGGGGAGCATATTAATCTTCAGTAAATATTAGTTTACATTATTATTTTGCTGGTATATCTTCTTCACTGCTGAATTTTGGAGCCACTTTCAACATTCCTAGTCAACAATATGAACAATATTACTCTTAAAGCCTTTATCCTTTTTTTCTATAATATTAATATATTTTTGGAAATAGGAAAATATAAAACAAAACACATTTGACTATGGAATACATATGGCTACATCTAACTACTGTTTCCTAAGAATGATTATTTTTGGTGGAGAACACCTTTCCTTTGACAAATAAAAACAAAGCTATTTTGATATGTACCATACTGCTGCTTGGCAGGATAGCACTTGGCAAAGACAGAATCCATTTAAAGGGCTGAAAACATGAGAGAAGGTGCCAGTAATTCATCAGGGTTTGTTTGGCATCTGAAAGGCAGCACAGAGTCAAAGAATAGTCACATAAGGGCACTAAGAGCTGTTCAAGCAAATCACAAATCTAATTCCAGCTGCTGAAATGGAAATGTAATGTGGTAACTTGGAAGGAAACAGAAAAGGAGGGATTTGGACAAGGATGACTGTAATGAATTTCCTTAAATCACTTGCTTGTCTTCATGCTATTTCATAATGGTACTTTTTACCAAATGTTTTTTAGTGAGTCTCTAATTTCAGCTAATTGTAAATATACAGAATTTTCCCTTTTCACTTCGTGTTAATTGCTTGAGAAATGTTGGAACTTAGCCACTCCATCTTCTACTGATGGGTATGTCTGGGTCTCACTTATTAATTCCTACATGAAAAATTTATTGAGCACTTGGGATATGCCAAGAAAAGTTCTAGATTTCAAGGCTAAGGCAGTTGACAAAAGGGCAGAAATGCTTTCTTTCTTGAAGCTTCTAGTGGAGGAAAACTGGCAGTAAAGCAAATTATGTGTTGGAAGTGGTAAGTGGTAGGGAGAAAAAAGAGGGAAATTTTCAGGGCTGGGCTGGAAAATAAATGCATACTCGAAGAAGACTTCCCTGAGAGAATAACTGAGCTGAGCCACCATGGAAGCCCAAGAATACTGGAGTGGGTAGCCTATCCCTTCTGCAGCGTATCTTTCCGACCCAGGAATCAAACTGGGGACTCCTGCATCGCAGGCGGATTCTTTACCAACTGAGCTATCAGGGATGGGTATTTATTGCCAGAGAATAAATTCACTCACATACCATCTCCTGTGTTGCAACAAACCCAACCCACTGGAACAGGACCATCAAATAGTAAGTGCTTGGGTCTGCAACTGTAGAAATGTGCTTCCTAGGCCATTGAATGCAGTAAAAGAATCTGATATGGTTTGATTTTCAAAGTTTCCCCACATCAACTTTTCCCAAAAGGAGAAAATAAGAATCGAACTGGAATTTCCTGCTCCAGATGCAATACCCTGAAGTCTTATTATACTGCACTCTCTGTTCTTATTTCAGGAATGTACTGAATGACCCCACTCAGTAATGTGTGCATTAAAAAAAAAAAAAATAGCACAAAAGCTTACTTGACTGACAGCTTCCTATTTCTATGAAGGTGATTTTTTTTTTTTTTTGTAAAATTCACACTAATAACTTTTTGAAGGTAAAACTGAATTTTTGGGTTCATATCTTCTTCATGTATTTAAAGATACCACAAAAACAAAGGTAAACTATAGAGTGTAAGCAGGCATTACTGCCTTCACGGTTGTACAGTGAAATTATTAGTGGAAATCCTTCTGCTATCTTGAATACCTCTGTATGATAATTATCACATTTAGTTTTGCTAGTACATTTTGTTCTTTTCAAACCTAAATAATGTATTTAAATATACAATAAATGGTGTTTCAGATTCACTAAAATTGACACAGATTGCCAAATTAGCTGCTTTTATATATTTATTTTTATTACCAAATGAAATTATTTTCACCTCCATGGGAATAAAGAACATACTATCACAAGGTATGTCTGGTATAAATACCCATTCATCGATATATAATAAAAGGCTTTACATATAACTGGGGGAAATTTTTGCCTTAGGAACAGGATGTCATTTAAATTCATAATTGCAGAATTAGATAAGATAAAGTTCCCTTACTGGTGCTTTATTTTAAAGAGGATAAGAAACTGTATTTGCTGCCTCATTATATTAGATTGAAAGTAGATTTTAAAAAGCCTAAAACAAGTGACCGAAAGGTTTTAATCTAATTAAAATTAACATTTTATTTAATTCCATACTCTAGTAGTTCACCAACTGATGTCAGCTAGGTCCCAGATAATTGTTTATATTCTTTAGAGGAGAGTCTCTGAAAACACAAACATTAATTTAAAAATGAATGTAATTTATTCATGCGGTCTATAGATCCACCAGTCCATTCTGAAGATCAGCCCCGGGATTTCTTTGGAAGGAATGATGCTAAAGCTGAAACTCCAGTACTTTGGCCACCTCATGCAAAGAGTTGACTCATTGGAAAAGACTCTGATGCTGGGAGGGATTGGAGGCAGGAGGAGAAGGGGACAATAGAGGATGAGATGGCTGGATGGCATCACTAACTTGATGGACATGAGTCTGAGTGAACTCCGGGAGTTGGTGATGGACAGGGAGGCCTGGCGTGCTGCGATTCATGGGGTTGCAAAGAGTCGGACATGACTGAGCGACTGAACTGAACTGAAAGCTTCTACTATATTTAAAATTAAAGTATTTAATGGTATTCTGATTTTCCTTTGCTATCAATGTCAGGAATCTACAGTCAACACTGTAGGTAAAAGAACTGATTTTGACAAATAGTAGGCTGTGTCATTGAAAACATAATTGTAATTTCTGGAGTGGAAATGGCATATTGGAGTAGATGGAAACTTCTACCACAGGTGAGGTTACAAAAGGAAGGGCTAACATACAACTTTGGACGAACATTTATTCTTCCTGGTCTGGGAATCAATCTGACAAACAAGTTGGATTATCTTACTGGGGAGAAAGGTAGTCAAGAACTATAAGTAGAAGAAGTAATAAAACTCAAAATGAAGATGCCTCTGTCTTCCAGGAAGAGATTTATGCATCTCTACTCTTGAAACAGAACGTCCTCAGTTTTTTACGTTATTAGACCTCAAAAACCTGAGTCCTAAGATTAAAACCACGTAGAGGATGATAATCAGTTTTCCACCACTAGATGGAACCAGAAAGCTGTTTGCATTCTCAGGATAAAAATCGCTGTGAAAGTGGCTGTAATAGAGAAATGCCATTGAGCTTTCAAGCATTCTCAATAGTGCACGTAAACAGTGAACACCCTTTTGAAAGAGATTTCAAAAGAAGAAATGAAATAGAGCTCAAACTTTAAGTTTGAAAGGCTGATTGTACATGAAAGTGTTCCAAACTCATTTCCTTAAAGTTTGTTTGTTCTTCAAAATCTCTAGTGTGGTTTTCTAGCTCAGTTAATTCAAGTCACCTAATTATCACACACACAAATCCTAAAAACACTTGCAAAGCCCTTTCAACTACTTTTTAAATTGTCAGGTGAAATAGAAATTCATCTCTCATAATGACACTGCAGTCTCAGCTCAATTCCGTTATTAAATAGGTCCTACCCCACTGATTTTCAACTATTCTCCTTCAGCATTCGTAAACATTTATAGCTAAAATGTGCCATCTACCTGCCTCTCTCAGAACACAGACTGCTTGCTCACAGAATAAGTACCACACACTTAGCTTATGGTCAAGCTCTCTGTGCCCTGGTGCTTTTGAATTGCTCTCTGATATTTGTCCTTTTAGTTTAGAACATCACAGTGACATCTTCAAGAAAGTTGTCTTCCATAAATATTAATATTGGGCATATAGAAGTTTCATAAGCTTCTATAGCTATTATTCACATTTTATCTTTTTGAGGATTTTTTTTTCTCTTTTAAAATTATGTGTAAAGTAGCAAGTTTCTTTAGTGTCTGTCCACGTTATCATTTGGTTTAGCCTCAAGGTGTGCAAACTAATCTTACCATAGCTAAAAGAAACTGTACTAACCAAACAGATCTACTAGGAGAAATTTATTATGCATTCCAAACATACATAAGCCATGTCTACAGTGTGCACTGCCTTGTACTGAATGTTAGATTTTGGGATCAGAATATACGCAAGTTTGTGTTTATTGAACTTCTAACATAGTGCCTTACACTTATGGATGCAAATGATTATTATCTGTGGAAAGGATGAATGAATGAATGACCAAACATTACAATTTGTTGTTGTTGTTCAGTTGCTAAGTCCTGTCCGACTCTTCCCGACCCCACGGACTACAGCATGCCAGGCTTCCCTGTCCTTCACTATCTCCTGGTGTGTGTATTAAAGTCATTAAGTCATATCTGACTCTTTGCTACCCCATGAACTGTACAGTCCAAGGAATTCTCCAAGCCAGAAACTGGAGTGGGTAGCCGTTCCCTTCTCCAGTGGATCTTTCCAACCCAAGGATCAAACCCAGGTCTCCTGTATTGTGGGCAGACTCTTTACCGCCTAAGCCACCAGGGAAGCCCCAGTATGCCAAGCTTCCCTGTCCTTCACTATCTCCCAGAGTTTGCTCAAATTCATGTCCACTGAGTCAATGATATCGCCTACCATCTCATCCTCTGCCACTCTCTTCTTTTGCCTTGAATCCTTCCCAGGATTAGTTATATTTTTAACTCTAGTGCTATCTTTAACACGTGATTTCATTCATAACTTAAATTGATGGAAAATGCTTCCAAATTCTGGGCTTAATGTGAAGAGTTTTGAGTTATCTCTTAATGAAAATATGCTATCAAACTGTATTACTATAACATTATAGAAGAGTGTATCAATTGGAGAAAGTTGTAAACTGTATCATTGTAGAAGATTGTATCAATCTTCTGTTGATCACATTCTCTGAGGGGTGAGACTAGACAACTAGATCAGGGAAGATTCCTCACAGGGCTGTACATATATAAAGTATTAGTGATTATAGATGCAAGTCTCTTGATTTTCCGTTCTGTAAGTTGAGCTGTTAGCCACCCTCTTCCCTTCGATCTCTGCTACCTAATTTTACTCTAAAGTATCATTTGCTGCACCTTTTTACATTGTTAAAAATGTAAATATCTACATTTTGTTCACTGGCTATAAATAAATCAGTGGCTTCACATAAAATTGGAGAACTCATTGTATACCTTAAACATGTTGAGTATAGCAACGCTGGAAAAAAGTACAGAGAGCCTGATAGCAGAGATTACATTAGGATTTTTGCAACAGAGTTCACTTAAGGGTTAAGTGGAATGCTATTAATATAATTATATAACCTTCTCTGTAGTTCCCTGAGCAATTCAAGAGAGAATATCAAAGAAAAATTTCTTTACCTGCCCTCCACTTATTGTTCAGTATTATGGCACATTCTAATTTGATTCATTATAGTTTCCTTGTTATTTTCTTTGAGTTATGATTGCCTTTTTTTTCCAGTTGGGAGAGAAAAGAGAAACTTCCTCTGCTACATTTAATTATATATGTTGCTTTTAATTTAGTCCAGTCTCTTGTTGAGACTTGTCTGACTTTTCGTATCTTGACCATAGCTTTTAGGAATCTTTGGTTTTAGTTATTGTACAGACATGTGGCCTAGGTTCCATCATCAGACACACATGCAGAAGTCTGTTTCAGAATTATGTTAAACAAGGACACAGGCAGAGAAAAGGCATCCATATTACTGAGATATGTGGCCACAGAGACTGTCGGCTCCTAGGATGTTCCGAGGTCAAAGTTCCTTATTGGATTAGTTGTCAGGGGTGGTGATGGGAACTGCTGATGCATGTTTAGACTAAGTAGAGACTAACATTCTTGTTTTGTGAGTTATCCATATTCCTCCATACACCTCTTTGTCGTTAAACTAGCTTGATGAATACCCTTGTCTAAAGTTAAGAGTCCTAGTCAATATTAAGTTTCCTCTGCCTTTCTACAAGTTTAGGAGAATTTTTCTTCATCATTACTGCTGTATAATTTGGCAACGCTATGTCTCTAGGTGTCATTCTCCTCCATTCACTGTCATTCACAAGGAAGAAATCCTGTGAATTTAAAGACCTGACTCACCCTTCTTCTGTTACAATTTCCTATATTCTTTCCATCCTTTATGGGAACATCCACCAAATCAAATATTACTTCTTTTGGATTGATCTCAAGTACTTGAATTGTTTTCCTAAATATTCTGTCTCTCTTATATCTGAAATCCTCAAGATCGCTGAGATATTATCTTTCAAGGACTTTACTGAATTTTAATTTCAGCAATTACTCTATTAATTTTAAAAGGTCTTTACCTTCTATTTCTCTATCATACTCCTTTTCATATCTTTCTGAGAGTAATAATCATAAATATTTTTAGTTATTTTGGATTTGTGTATTTATTATCACTATTTTCCTTATTACTGAAGAGAAAATCAGACCCTCTGCAATCATAATTAACCAAAATTTAGTTAAATATTCTGAAAATTTTAAATTCTACAAACAAAAATTCCTCAGCTTTTTATTTCTTTGAACAATCATTATCACCCTTTCATAAACCTTTAGAATTCTTTTGAACTATTATTTACACATCTCCAGGGTTCAAAAATATATCTAAATTTCTTTTTAATGTATTTTTTTGTTCTCGTTATGGAGACTAAGCTTGCTTCCAAAATATATGCTTGACTCTCCTTTTAAATGTTTTAGTTTTTTGACTTAAAAAAGTTGTTTGTTTACTAGTGAGTATAAGAGCCAATCTTCCCTATAAACCTCAAACAATTCCAGTGTGGATACAGATATTGTTCTCTTTCTATTGCTGGATTTATGTTTCTTCAATATGAGTAGTGACACTCTCCATTCAATATATGTTCTCTATTCAATAGCTGGCTTTATTCCCCTCATTTCAACCTGCATGCTGCTGCTGCTAAGTTGCTTCAGTCGTGTCTGACTCTGTGCGACCCCATAGATGGCAGCCCACCAGGCTCCACTGTTCCTGGGATTCTCCAGGCAAGAACACTGGAGTGGGTTGCCATTTCCTTCTCCAGTGCATGAAAGTGAAAAGGGAAAGTGAAGTCATTCAGTCGTGTCCGACTCTTCACGACCCCACGGACTGCAGCCTACCAGGCTCCCCTGTCCATGGGGTTTTCCAGGCAAGAGTACTAGAGTGGGGTGCCATTGCCTTCTCCTAACCTGCATGCTGGTTGTCAGCAAATGAGAAAAAACATATTTCAAAGTTCTAAGTATCATATATAGGGATATTAAATAGATTCCTTTGTCTGTGAATATGATTTCTTACATCTTATATTAAGCATGAAGGGGCTCAGACTATCTATAAATGTCAAATGAAGAGGACTGAAGCCCAACCCCACACTATATGCTATCTTATAATTCAGACTAATTCATTTAGGAAAAATCTGATATTCCCAATGGCAAATATCTGACTGAACTTAATGATAGAGAAATGGTACTGTGCTGGGTGAAACAGAGGTAACTGTTCTGTGTACAGAAATTCCTTCAAAACATGTCCTTTTTCTTCTAGGAATCTTGCACCCCAGAGCCCCCCGGGGCTAAGGCTTTTGGCCGGGGTGAGGTTTTCATCAAAAGCTCTTCCTTTACTCACTTTCCATCTTCTAAGAGCTCACTGAAATCTCTTCTTTTCCATTGATGAAAGCTGGTGATTTTTATTTACTAGCTGTCATTTCAGTGGAGCAGATGGTGAAAAGCAGATGAAGGCATTTGGATCATAAACTACTTTGAACCAGGGGCCTCAATAAATCATCTTTAGTGCATTTTATTTAACTAATGTTTATTGGGCACTCATGCTATGAAACATTATGTAAGGCATGAATAAGACATGTTCTCTACCTTAAATGAAATTATGCCCTATCAAGTAGGAAAAAATAAAAAGACCTTAATACATACTCTGGCAGAATATCATAACATTCTACATGAACTCATAGAAAGGAGACATCACATTAAATTGGGGAGCTTAAAAATATTCACAAGAAGATAGAATCTTTGAATTTCAGGAAAATCCTCTAGGAAAGCAGAAGAAAAAATTCAAGGCAGAAGGAACAACATTTAAAAAGGTGTAGAAGGCGGAAACCATGAAGTATATTTAGGATCATGTTATTTGGAGAACATGATACATAGAATCATGAGAATTAAGGACATAAAAATAAATTTGGATGAGAGAAAAGAGGGTCTTCAATAAATAAAATGAACATATTTAAATCTAATTTGATAACAGAAGATGAGACATTAAGGAACTGAGCAGTATCTGTATTTCTCAAATTATGTTTAATAGAATAATGTTCTAGTTGTTCTTTCAATAGGTGGAAAAACATTTCTCAGGCAACCAAATAGAGTTTGGATACACCTAATAAAATGCATTTCTGTGCAGATTTTCAGGGCAGGTTAATCTCTATAGAAGAAAAATGAGTAACCTTCAGATATATGATTCAAACCTCCAGTCCTGAAGTTTGGGTGTGTGTGTGTGTGTGACAGTGTGTGAGGTGTGTGTGTGTGTGTGCATGCTTGTCATGGGAGAGATGAAGAAATGCTCACCAGCGACCACAGACAATCTTAACTGCCATGATCAAAGAAGCTGACTTCTGTGGAACCAGCAGAACTATTTGCTTTCATGCTTGCTCTTTTTTATCTTCCTGGGCAAGACTAATGAAGTGGCAGCCTTTGACCAGGCTTTGCTTTCTTATCATCTCCTCGTTCATTCACCCTACCTCAAAATTAAAAAGTCTCCACCATCCAAAATTTTCTCAGAACTTCCCAGAAACCAGTGACCTCCGAATTCTGTTTGCTTCTTCTCCATCTTAAGCCATCTGTATTGTTAACACTCCAGTTATTTTTTTGGAAATCCTTGCTCCTTTTTATCCTGTGATGCTACACTATATTTGCTGTCCTTTTCTCCCATCTGTTTCCTATAGGGAGTAATTTCCCAAGGAAAAGTCTTAAGTGATCATTTCTCCCAAATCCCCACCATTTCTCCTTTCAGTTCTGTGGCCCTGAGCAACTCTGATCCCTCCTCATGCTTGCATGCTCAGTCGCTTCAGTCGTGTCTGACTCTTTGTGAGCCTATGGACTGTAACCCCCCAGGCGCCTCTGTCCATGGGATTCTCCAGGCAAGAACACGGGAGTGCGTTGCCATGCCTTCCTCCAGGGATCTTCCTGAACCAGGGATCAAACTCTCTTCTCCCGCATCTCCTGCACTGCAGGTGGATTCTTTACCCACTGAGCCACCTGGGAAGCCCCGATCCCTCCTCAGGAACCAGTAATTCCTACAAGCAAAGGTACTTGCATCAAAAAAGCAAATAGATTCAATCCCAAACTCCTTTCTCCTTCTGCCAAAACCACAACATTTTATAGTTCTCTCCTGTCCCACGTCAGTGTGTAAGGACATTTTCTTCCTCTTTGCTCCTCTTCTATATCCATATCTAATCAGTGGCCAAGGTTCATAAATTCTAACTTTGAAATATTTTTCTTATCAATTATCTTTCCTTCCCATTGATAAGCATAAAGACAAAGAATATTACCTCTTGGAAAGGAAAAGAAAATATTAAATTTTGATAGAGATGGAATATTAAGATGGGTCAGCTGAATGTCTATCAACTGTTCTGATAATTTGGCATCTGTTTGCTAAAATCATCACAGTCCATGTTTGACAGCCTACGGTGATATCTGCCCAATGAATAAATGTCTGTTCATCTTTCTAGTATGTTTGCCAAATAAATCAAAATACTAATTTAATTGACAATAAGAAAAGCCACTGCCAAGAGCATTGAACACTCAAATGTAAATGAAGTGAGTAAGAGGGGAAACTGAGAAGGGCTAAAATACAGAGTAAACGTCAATGAATAAAAGGAATACAGTTATTCAAAGTCATCTAAAATTTACCCCATCTAGCTGACTCTCTGATCAACTAGAACAGGAATGAGTATATTAACATCTAAATAAAGAAAATGTAAGATCGTAGGAGCATTAATGAGCCTTGCGAGATGCACTGGTCTAGGCCATGGCTAAGCTGATGTGAAAGCCTTCTGCTTAGTCACTCAGTATTTGCGACCCTATGAATTGTAACCCTGCCAGGCTCCTCTGTCCAGGGGACTTCCCAGACAAGTATACTGGAGTGGGTTGCCATTTCCTCCTCTAGGAGATCTTCCTGACCCAGGAATCGAACCTGTGACTCGTGAGTCTCCTGCATTGGCAGACGGATTCTTTACCACTGAAGCCACTTGAAGTAATCAAGGAAATGCAAAACAAAACCATACTTAACATATCGTTTCCATCTTTGCCCCATTTCCACAGGCTAGAGGAAGAGAATTAACAAACGTATGAAGGTTAAGTGGGGAAATCTAATTCTAAGGCTGGATTCAGTTCAGTTCAATTCAGTCGCTCAGTCGTGTCCGACTCTTTGCAACCCCATGAACTGCAGAACGCCAGGCCTCTCTGTCCATCATCCACTCCCGGAGTTCACTCAGACTCACGTCCATTGAGTCCGTGATGCCAAAGGCTGGATTAGGAACTCCACTGTCAGACCTAAGGAGGATTGTCACTAAACAAGCTGCCTTCTCTGTCTCTAATTCCTGCTTCCTTTGTCTGCCTTATTTGCTTCAGAACTCTTAATTATTATCTCCTTAAGTACCTACAATCTACAGAGCATTTAATTTAAAAATATATTTTCAAATTAGACTATTGTAGATTTTGTATTATATTTTTGTGTGTGTGTTGGATCTAAGTCTTTAGCTTGTGTCTATCAACTATTTTTAGTCAATCACCATTTGTTATAAATGAACTTTTAATAATATTATTCCTTCTTTTTTAATGGAGAAATTTGAGTATTACTGTAGGTATTGTCTCAATTAGTGGTTTGATAATCCCTATGTAAAGCATTTCTAGGCTACTCAACATTTCCCCATTATACTACTTAATTTAGCTCCCAAGTTTGCTCTCTTATTATTAAATCAATATATTTGAGGTCTCTAATTTCTGCTGATGCTTAAAGGCAAAATTTTAAACAAGTTCTGTAAATGAGTGAATCTTCACTATATCTTCAATTAATGCATAACAAATTACTTTAGTCAAATGATATTATTAATAAAGTATATTAGATTTTTAAATTAAGTGATCTATTAGGATGATCATTTATACTGAAGTGATGGTATTTATCTGTTTAAGATAAGCTAGAATATATAAAAGCTCTTACAACTCAATAATCAGAAACAATGTGATTAGAAAATGGACAAAGGATCTGAATAGGTTTTTGTTCAAAGGTGATATGAAAATGGTCAATAAGCCCACGAACTAATTTTAACATTAGAAGTAATCAGGGAAATGCAAACCAAAACCATAATGAAGCACCACTTTGCATTCAATAAGAGGGTTATGATGCACAAAGCAGATAATAACAAGCATTGCTGAAGACATGAAGAAACTGGAGTCATGATAGATTGCTGATGCAATGTAAGGTGATATAATCCCTTCAGAAAACATTTGGGAAGTTCCTAATTAAAAAGGCTAAATAGAATTACTGGTGTGTGTGCTTGCTCAGTCACTTCAGTCATGTCAACTCTTTGTGATATCCAACTCTTTGTGACTCTACGTGCTGTTGCCCACTGGGCTCCTCTGTCCGTGGGATTTCCCAGGCAAGAGTGCTGGAGTGGGTTGACATTTTCTCCTCTAGGAGATCTTCCTGAGACCCAGGGATTTAACCCTTGTCTTTTGTGTCTCCTGCGTTTCCTGCATTGGTAGGTGCTTTCTTTACCACCAGCACCACCTAGGAAGCTCATGACTCAGCAATTTCACTCCTAGATATAGACCCAAAGAAATTAAAGACATGTCCACATAAGAATCTTTACATTCATATTAAGAACAGCCTTATCCATAATGCTGGAAACAACCCAAGTACACATCAGTTGATGAATAGAAAAGTAAAAAGAAATATATCCATACAATAGAAAACTACTCAGTTTAAAAAGGAACGAAATAATGATGCATGTTACAATATGGATGAACCTTAAAAACATTATGGCAAATGAGAGAAGCCAGTCCAAAAACAGCATACACTGTATGATTCCATTCATATCCATCCATTGCAATACGCATCCATGTAATATTCCATCCATTGCAATATGCAATGTCCAGAAAAGAAAAATCTATAGAGATAGGGTAAGGTTTGTGTTTGCCTATAGTTGGAAGAGTTTGGATACAATGTGGGCTATTACAAAAATGTAGAGAGTTTATGAGATAAGAAAATATTAGGATTTAGCAGTGATAGTTGCACGATTCTATGACTATACTGAAAACTACAAAATCGTATACCTCAGCAGGTGAACTATATGGTATATGAATTATATCTCAATAAAGATGCTACAAAGAAAGTACTTTTGGTGAATTAAAGCATTTATTGTGTCATTTAATTGGGGAATGATTTTGCAGGTCAATCTTACTTATAGGAAATCCTCACTTATGCAGTAATGTTTTCAAGATTGCCACTTTCTTTTTTAATATGACAAAATTCATTAGAGTATATTAGGAAAAGTCCTATTTGAGGCGATGCTGAAATTCTTTTTAAATTTATATGAACTGCACGTTCACCAGGCACTGCTGCTGCTGCGTCGCTTCAGTCGCATCCGACTCTGTGTGACCCCAAGGACGGCAGCCCACCAGGCTCCCCCGTCCCTGGGATTCTCCAGGCAAGAACACTGGAGTGGGTTGCCATTTCCTTCTCCAGGCACTATTGTGTGCCAATAAATAATATTTACTAGGAGTTGGAAAATGTAATTTAACCATTCTATAAATACTAATGTGTGTTAGTGTTGAAGGGCTTCATTTTATCATTTGTGCAAGAATGAAGCTGACTAAATTCTCAGCTCTAAAGCTGTACGAATCTTTGACAAAGATGGATGACAAAATAATGAAGCCGTGTGGTAAGTTCTATGAATATTCAACCAGTTGGTGACAAAGTTTTCAGTATTTTATTTGATTCCATCAAAATGTTGAGTAAGTCCATCCAAGAAAAACAATTTCATTTGTGGTCCTGTTACATTTTTTCTGTTGCATATCTTAAAGGCTTATCAATGTATAAAATAGAAATAGTTATATTCAGAACTTTGAGAAAATTGCTTCTGGGATACTCTTTCTTTCTCTATAGAGCAGAGACATAATTAGAGGGAAAAGAGGTAAATTTACTTAAAAACACCAGAGGGAATTTACTATTTTTCAATTATCAATTTCCTCTAAGCAGTACTAAATCCCAGGAAAGAATTTCCTTTTCCTTGATTTATTTGATTTGGCATTTCACTTAAACAACTATCAATTAACTCACTAAATTTAAATGATTATAACTGCAAGTACCACTGTGGAATTTACTTAGAAAATCAAATATTTTGTCTAAAATATCAAGTAAGGAATATGAAAAGTATGAAATGTGGTGCAACATTTATCTCTTTAAATAAGAGCAGTGACTATATTTGCTGGTTGTATTTTACTTGATAATGCAAGTCAAAAACAACATCTATGGTTTAGGAAACTCTATCAAAATAAACAAGTAGGAAAAAATGTTCTGATGATATAATTTCCTCAATACCCTGAAATTCATTAAATAATTTCTTTATACTACATTAGCTAATTTTATCAACTACTTTGTTATCATTCTGTAATAATTATACAATTTTAACTTTGAGCTCATTTGTGTACATACAGCTTTCAGATAAAAACTTACCTCAGAAACAGAAAAAGAATGACTTTAAGACCTTTCAATAGTGACTGCTGTCATCCTGTTTTTCAAGATTTTATTTGCTAAGTATTAATTTTGAAAGTAGAAACAATACCCTAATTCCAGGCCTAACTAATGATTCAGGCATATAATTTAGGATAAAACAAATCATCTCTTGATTAGTTAGAAAAGACAGCAAATCACTGTCAATATCCTCTTTGTCTTGGACCCTGGATCTGTCTGTCTACCCTTTGTCCACCAGATGGTGATAACTCACACAAATACAAGTAAAGGTACATATCTAGCTGTATACTTAGGCTTACTGTATTTCTAAATCACATGACTACACTTATATAATTCTTTTTTATAATTTAAAATGCATTATCTTAAAGAAAAAATATACTTACTGCCCTCTAGAGGTATGAACCAGCAGTGTAATGAGTGTGGATGTTGCTGGGCATACACAGTTTAAAGCTAACATGGCGTATTTAAACTCTTCTTCACAGACAACATGATCTGTTTGAAATAAAATAGGTAAATTAGAATAATTTACCTTTGGATAGTAGTATTTTAAAATAATATGTAAAACAGAGAATAAAATTACAAAAGCTTCCATATAAATACACTTGCTTCAGAGATGCTTTTACATGTGCAAATTTATCTCCAGGAAAAATGTTTCATAAGAGAGAGTACTAGACTGTGAGGTAAGTTATTGAGGGACAGTGGGGTTCTAACCCCTGATATGTCTTTAATAAAACTGACAGCCTTTGGCAAGAAGTTTTCTTCCTGTGCCTCATCTGTACAAAATGGTAAGAAGTTGGTAGGTGTGAGGTATAGCCTGTACAGTAAATTGAAGACTATACACAATCTCCTTTACTTCTGATAATTCTATGGTATGAAATATAATAGTGCTGATTATAACACGATTTATTTATCAAATCCATAGTCACATAACATAAAGATTTAGAATTACTTATTAAAAAATGTGGTAGATAATATTTGCACAACATTTAAGTAATAATTTGTACAATCAAAACAACTATAGTTATCAATCAATAAAAATTAATCCTGATATAAATATAAATTATACCTTAATCTTAGGATCTAAGGTCATAAATTAAGAAGAAGATAGAGTCCAGTTAGAAATGATAATAAATGGCATAAAAAGAAATTCAACGACATGAAAACAATAGAGTGCTAGAAATGATGACACATGGTTGGGGGGAGTGAAGGTCATGTTAAAAGGAGTAATGCCATTAAGCCCAAGAAAATTGTTTTCATGCAGGAATGAGGGCCCAGATGCCATATGCTCAATTTTCCACAGAAATAACATTTTAGAGAAGCAATTAATGTTTGGGGGAAAAAAAAAAAGCTGTTTGTTTGGGGGGAAAAAACCTTCCCTTCCAAGTAAACTGCTGTAGCTGATATTGGAAATAAAGACTGCTTAAAGTTCTAAGAAAATAAATATTCTTAAGCAGCAAATAGCAGTTTTAGCTAATGAAGAAATGGGTTGAATTTGTGAGTCTGATCTATGAAATGAAAACATACACTATACAATTTATGATGAAACAAGATTACTTGGGAAGTGATTCATTAAATGTTCTAGACAGATAAATAATAACCTTACTCTTGTTTGCATAACATCAATGAACATATTAAAGAGCCCATTATTTTTCTTTTTCCTTCATTTCCTTAATTCATTTTCTTCTTTTACATTTTATGGAAGAAATTATAAGCTATGGTTACACGTCAGGATTTACTCTTTAGCAAACTCAAGAATCTAACAATGCCTCTGTTTTTTTTCTGCTTAATACTGACAAGTATTATAATAATAATCTATAAGAAAAATCTCCAAAATATATAACCATGACTTAATAGTTTATAAGAGGACAGTAGATTCTAAGTCTTATTTTGAATTTAGAAAAGTATTCAAAATATTGCAAAAGAACAGTGACTTAAGCCACTATTTTAATATTTCTCAAATAATTTTTAAGAAAAGTATTCAAAATATCTGCAAAAGAACAGACTTAAGCCACTATTTTAATATTTCTCAAATAATTTCTAAATATTTCTCAAATAATTTTTAATATTTCTCAAATAATTTTAAAACCTATGAAAATAAAGTTACAAAAATGCTAAATGAAGAATAATTTTACTTTAGAATCATATGATAGCCAAACACATGGGGTCTATAAATTTTAAACCAAAAATTGAATGCATGATTGAAGAAAAGTATGTATATCTAATATGACATGAGATAAGAGTATTTAAAAATCCACTACCAGAAAATTTGGAAGGTATGATTACCATATATACAACACCAAAGAATGCTCAAACAGCCACACAATTGCACTGATCTCACACGCTAGTAAAGTAATGCTCAAAATTCTCCAAGCCAGGCTTCAGCAGTACGTGAACCATGAACTTCCTTATGTTCAGCTGGTTTTAGAAAAGGCAAAGGAACCAGAGATCACATTGCCAGCATCTGATGGATTATCAAACAAGCAAGAGAGTTCCTGATAAACATCTATTTTTGCTTTATTGACTATGCCAAAGACTTTGAGTGTGTGGATCACAATAAACTGTGGAAAATTCTAAAAGAAATAAGAATACTAGACCACCTGACCTGCCTTTTGAGAAACCTGTATGCAGGTCAGGAAGCAACAGTTAGAACTGGACAAAGAACAACAGACTGGTTCCAAATGGGAAAAGAAGTACGTCAAGGCTGTATATTGTCACCCTGCTTATTTAACTTCTATGCAGAGTACATCATGAGAAACGCTGGACTGGAAGAAACACAAGCTGGAATCAAGAATGCTGGGAGAAATATCAATAACTTCAGATATGGAGATGACATCACCCTTATGGCAGAAAGTGAAGAAGAACTAAAGAGCCCCTTGATGAAAGTGAAAGAGGAGAGTGAGTGAGTTGGCTTAAAGCTCAACATTCAGAAAACAGATTTGGCATACGGTATCATTACTTCATCACAAATAGATGGGGAAACTATTTGTGGCTGACTTTATTTTTCTGGGCTCCAAAATCACTGCAGATGGTGATTGCAGCCATGAAATTAAAAGATGCTTACTCTTTGGAAGGAAAGTTACGACCAACCTTGACAGACTTTGCCAACAAAGGTCCGTCTAGTCAAGGCTATGGTTTTTCCAGGAGTCATGTATGGATGTGAGAATTGGACTCTAAAGAAAGCTGAGCACCAAAGAATTGATGCTTTTGAACTGTGGTGTTGGAGAAGACTCCTGAGAGTCCCTTGGACTGCAAGGAGATCCACCCAGTCCATCCTAAAGGAGATAATTCCTGGGTGTTCATTGGAAGGACCGATATTGAAGCTGAAACTCCAATACTTTGGCCACCTGATGCGAAGAGCTGACTCATTTGAAAAAAACACTGATGCTGGGAAAGATTGAGGGCAGGAGCAGAAGGGGATGACAGAGGATGAGATAGTTGGATGACATCACTGACGCAAGGGGTTTGGGTAGATTCTGGCAGTTGGTGATGGACAGGGAGGCCTGGTGTGCTGCGGTTCACGGGATCGCAAAGAGTCGGACACAACTGATTGACTGAACTGAGCTGAACTGAATATCATATGCAACTATTAACTTTTCCTTGGCTTAATGTACAAACCATATTTCTTCTAGCAGAGGACCATGAGAAAATGTGGTAGTTATATGATAGTTTGAAAATATTCCATCTTATTTTCCTTCAGTGCTAAAAAATAAAAATTGGGTCCCCTTCCTTCCATTTGCCTCAATTAATGTGTGTATCTCTGATTGGTTGGAAATGGTTGAAGTACAATCATGTTGCACTGGCTAATGTTTCAAAAACTATAATCAGTTCAGATCAGTTCAGTTGCTCACTCGTGTCCAACTCTTTGTGACCCCATGAATAGCAGCACGCCAGGCCTCCCTGTCCATCAACAACTCCCGGAGTTCACTCAGACTCATGTCCATCGAGTCAGTGATGCCAT
>SJXQ01001636.1:568642-600514 GCA_006408695.1 Aepyceros melampus | reverse complement strand
TAAAAAAATTAAAATAATGGGAAGAGATGACTAAAAATGGTATTTCACATATAAGGATAGATGCTGTCATCTCTAGAGCAAGTTTTACCTTTAACAGTCTTTTTTTCATTAATTACTATTCAGATAGCTTAATCACCAAGATAACTGGATAGCACCTTCCCTGATTACCCACTCGAATATAACACCAACAGTGTTTGTATCACCAGGGGTTATCTCCAATGGAAATAGAGTTAAAATGAAATCAACAAAATTAATATCACTCCATTTGTTTCCAAAAGCATTTGTTACTGTTAAGGGTAATTTCTGAACAAAGGATATAATAATATAATATTAGAGGAGCAAATTAAGGAAGAGGGGAAGAAGAGAAAGAACGTATTGAGGAAGAGGAGAGGGAAAAGGAAAGAAGAACCACAGACAGGAGGAGGAGGAAGTGACTCACTCAATAACATATAAAAACATAAATTAAGTAGAGTTCTGACAAGGAGACAGTGTCAACTATACCTGCCTCTGATCTCCCAGAGAAAATTTTATTCCATTTTTATTTCTCTATAATGGGTGACAGGGTGTGCTCTGCCCATTGCAGCTGCCTGAACGATATGGATACCAAGTACCTTGTAGTCACTTACACAGTTACATGGTATATTGTCCTACAACAGGAAAATCATATCTTTTCATGTTGGTCTCAAAAGCTGGATAAATTCAGAGGAACATAAATGCAATTCTCATTGCCCTAAACAATGCTGTGTGTCCTGTGTATTAGTTTAAAAAATACAGATAAATTTAGCCATACAGACGAATTTCATGTGCAAGAGACATGGATGTTATTTCCCCACTGATACACAACAAGTCTGACAAGATCATATGGTGACATTGCAAATAATGTTCCTTCCTCATTCCGACCTATGTCATCAGTTGGCTGTGGTTGGCATAATAAGGAATTCTAAGACCCCAATCTACTAAACAAGGGAAGAAGTCCTAGAGTGAGAGAGAGATGAAAGTGGGGGAAAGGGGCAAAACTTCCCGCATTCTTCTAAGACTCTGCTTCTGATTTGACATTTTTTGGACACCTTGCAGCACCTTAGAAAAGCAATGTGGTGACACGTCAAGTAATTTCTCTGGAAATTCCTTAGGAAAGTTAAGTGGCTAGCTCTTTGTCACATGTCGGGTGAGGATTATACTGATATTCGTATTATTTTTAAATCCCCTATGTTAGTGATTTTCAACTTGTCAGCTGCAAACCACTGGAGGGCTGCAGCAAAACTTTCAAAGAATCCTCAAGTCCTTGTGTACATATATATTTTCTTGGTCCACAAATCAAAAGATACTGTGATTACCACTATGATCATGCAGGAGGTCCACAAAGCTGGTTGACACTTAAAAGGAATACTCTCCTGTCTCAAATATCTAAATAAATAAAAGGAAACCATGACTATATACTTGTGGTTTCCATATTTTGAGGTTTCACAGATCAATATCAACATCATTCATTATGTGTTTCTCAAACTTAAAATTACAGTCTTTCAAACTATATAAATTTAGTTTTATGGAAAACTCACTTCATGGTTCTTCCTTTCACCATCAGTGAAAGGGTTATCAAGGGCCAGGACTGCTATAAACATGATATCTGGGAATCTTGCTTCTCACCTTATTATTTAGATGAAGGTAAGAGTTCAACGGACTGTGAGTTGTTAGGAAAGGCTATAAATGTACAGTCCTTTCTCCTTCTCTGGGCTGACTTTTACCTGGCATTGCTTGTTGGTGATTACAGATGGCCAGTCAACTCTTAGAATTGCCATCTCCAAGCTTAGCAATGGAAATGGTTAGCTCACAAGTAAGTCATGTTCTGTCTAATTTAGAAGTGACTCATCACTGTGGGTTGTGAAAGACAGTGAAGAAGTGTGCTCTCATGGATGTTTTGCCTGCACTTCTTAATCCCTTGTTCTGCTTGAGCTAACCAAGGAGTATAACCTTAGTTAAAAAGTCAGTCTGGGCTAAGGGGAAAAAAGTGTGGCAAATACTGACATACTAGCTGACTCATTCATTCACAAATGTTTGCAGAACATCTATTACATTTCAGACACTGCACAGCAGAGGATACACCAATTGAAAACAAAGAACATGAGCAAAAACAATCTCTGCCATGAAAAGCACCCAGGAACTATGCCTAATCTAGATTGGGATGAATGGTGATTCAAGATGGCGTCCCAAAGACATAATATTTGAGCTGTCTTGAAAACTTAATAGGGATGAGGCAGAAGACTTGGTGAGCAGAAGGAAGAGCATGTGCAAACATGGAACTGCTTGACCATACCTTCCTCTCATCAGAGATGGCTGATCTTTGTATACACCCACCATCTTAAGCTGAAACCAACCCTTACCTCTCAGGGCAGGAGTGGGGGTTGAGGGGTGGTTCTTTACCTGTCAGGAGAAATAGTTGCCCTGCTGTTGCCTTGTAAGGCTTTTTCTTCCCAGCTAAGTAAGTAGTATAAACAAGGATAGGGCAACAGGGATGAGTTGGCTGCAAAATACTCACATCCATGTGGCCAGGCAAAGGGCCAGCGCTAATCACAGCCTCCAGCACCTGCATACCCTCAGCTGGGGGGCTCAGTTCTCAAAGAGAAAACCACATAACGCCTGTCAGCACCTTGCTGTCTGCCTTGGGACAAGGCAATCGAGGAACTTGCCTGAATGCTTCCCACATGCTACAAGGCCTGCTTCTCCACATTTACGTGCTTTTCTGATAGTGTAGTCCCACACCCCAGCACAGAAGAATCTTCCAAATCTGGGATAGGAAGAGAGTGGAAATTCGAACATCTCTTAAAAGTTAAAAGGAGTCACCTGTTTGACACTCAGAGACAAGTGAAGAGGCCGCTGCCTTGTTTAACAAAGGCTACCTTCAAGCAAGCTTCCTACACAGGCAGCCTGGGCAGCTGCAAAGGACCCCACGGTCAGAAGGGCTCTCATTCTTGGTTCAATGCTTTGCCAGAATGTTCTGGAAATTATTAATATTTTGTAACAAGGAATCATTCACATATCTTCATTTTGCACGGAGCTTGACAAAGTTTTGTGAGTCCTGATAACATTCCTCACCAAAGGTAAAGTGGGGTGTCCAATCAAGGGCCTGGAGCTCTATAGGAATGTGACGTGAAAGTTATAAAACATATGACATGGGAGTGTGTTATAAAACAGAGAAAAATAAAATTGACAGTACAACTTTATAGTTTTTAAAGAAATATAGCATTGTTTGTTAAGTCAGGTACCCACAATTTTGATTTTCTAAGTTTGTTTCAGTTTGTTACCACTGAAATACCACTTTCTTTTACTGCATTATAGACTTTACACAGCCCCTTTCTGTTTCTTTAGCCTGGAAGAGTAGCCCCAAATACAGACAATTCAAAGAAACACACAAAAATGTACTACACAGTGGTCAAGCCACAGGACTAAAGCGTTTTCTCTCTACAAATTCTCACCTTGTGTCCCAACTAGTGAGAGATCACTATCTTCGTGTGTGTATCTTTCCTTTCACCACCTCAACCCACCATTCAGTGCCTTCTCAGCCGCAATTTGAATTTTGCTTATGGTGATGATGCTACTCTCAAATCATGTTTTGGTAAATATATATATGTGTGTATATTTATATACATCACCAGCACCTTGATTTTCATCAGGACAGGCTACACAATTTTCAGGCACAGTGCAAACTGAAATGTGGGCTCCTTGTCTGAAAAGTTTGTGGGAATTTCAAGGCAGCAAGAGTAACAGTATTAAACCTTGCACAGGGGCCTTCTAAACATGGGGCCCATATGACTACACTGGTTGAAAGCCCATGAAGCCAGCCTTGATTCTCTCTGGCCATAACTGAGGTCCACACCCACTCTTAACCCATCATTGATAAGTGGGTTGAGCCTTAGACTAAGAACAGCTCCCCTGGAGCTGGGCGTAAGCTCATCTTCCCCTGAGTTGTATGGTATCTGGTTGCAAGGATTCATGGGTAAAACAAGGCTTTTTCTGAATAGACATGAGGAACGCATAATTACTGAGTAGCCAATAACAGCATCCATGATACCATACTGAATCCATGACTGAGAGGAGGAATCTGTCTTTAGAAGCCCTCTTTGATGCAAGTCTTGGTTCCCTAGGGCCTTGAATCTGCCAACTCCCAATTCCTTTGTACTTCAATCCTCATCCCTGGTACCAATCTTGCCTGCAGGTTGGTACTTCAATTCTTGTATTTGTACTTCAATCCTCGTCCCTGGTACCAACCCTGCCTGCAGGTACAAGCAGGGTTGAGAAGATAGGTTCCATCTTCCTGGTGATTATCATATAATTAAGGAACCATGACTGAAAGACCATAAAACACACAAAAACTCAAATAATAGAAAAAATTTAAAAAATACCACTCATTAAAATCTCCATGTTAGTGTGAGGAGTTTACAGAAGTATCAGATTAACAAGGTCTCCGTCTAGTCAAGGCTATGGTTTTTCCAGTAGTCATGTATGGATGTGAGAGTTGGACTATAAAGAAAGCTGAGCACTGAAGAACTGATGCTTTTGAACTGTGGTGTTGGAGAAGACTCCTGAGAGTCCCTTGGACTGTAAGGAGATCCAACCAGTCCATTCTAAAGGAGATCAGTCCTGGGTGTTCATTGAAAGGACTGATGTTGAAGCTGAAACTCTAATACTTTGGCCACCTGAGAAGAGCTGACTGAGTTGAAAGACCCTGATGCTGGGAGGGATTGGGGGTAGGAGGAGAAGGGGATGACAGAGGATAAGATGATCAGATGGCGTCACCGACTCAGTGGACATGGGTTTGGGTATACTCTGGCAGTTGGTGATGGATAGGGAGGCCTGGCATGCTGCAGTTCATGGAGTGGCAAAGAGTCGGACACGACTGAGTGACTAAACTGAACTTGGTGGAATACTCAATATGAGTTTAGGAGGAAAGAGATTTTTAAGGGGGAATTGGTCAGGGTAGGATATTTGCAATGCATTTTGGAGAAGACACAGATTCAGAATCCACAGGAGCAGAATTCTTACACAGAAATTCTGACAGTACAGTAAATTCTTTTCAAGAGTCAAACAGGTTTGTTTGGCTAAAGCAGGCTGCACAGTCACACAATAACGTCAGTGGTGAAAGGAAAAACATCACACAGGGCAAAGTCATTACTGGGAAGTTAGATCCAAAGCAAAAACCAACAGTACAGTTTCTAAAGATATATATAAACCATGAGTTTTTATACCTATGTGAAACTGAGTCCTCTGCTTCTGTTATTTCCTTCAGAACATTCCCTGTTTCTTCATCTGGCCAAAATCCTGTTCAGACTTTAAGACTAAGCTCAGGCCCTATCACTGCCGAGGAGTCTTCCTCTAACCTTCCTTGAGTCTTCCTCACTTTCCAGTACTTCTCCTTCTGGCTGAAAGGGGCTTAAGGACTGTTTCTTGTCCATGATCTCAGTGCACGCTGTGACTTCTATTTAAATGATCTATTTTAGTGCCTTTCACTCACTGGAATGAACACTTCCTAATATTAAAACTTCTTCCTTGCTCCTATTCTGTCCTTTGCTTTGATAAATGCTCCAGTTATCATGTATCAACATGTAATAAGTACTTAAGAATGCCAATTGAAAGTGATGTGAACATAATAAATACAGGGACAAGGATTTTTAATAATCTGTGTGTATAATGGCAGCAAAAAAGATACTCAGAAAACAAGAATCTATGTGTAAAAAGCCGATAATTTTTCTACTACTGATGACTTTAGTGAGGTGTTAGAGTAGACTGAATAAACACAAGATGAATGGATTACACAACACGCCAGTCACAATCATATCTCCAAATGACTACTGAGCAAGCAAAGACAAAGGCTCAGACACACAGAAGAAAGGTGGCTTCTCCACTTGTGTTTTAAAAAAATGCTTCAACTAAAGAGTTGAAGAATTGATGCTTTCGAACTGTGGTGTTGGGGAAGACTCTTGAGAGCCCCTTGGACTGCAAGGAGATCCAACCACTCAATCCTAAAGGAAATCAACCCTAAATATTCATTGAAAGGACTGATGCTGAAGCTGAAACTCTAATACTTTGGCCACTTGATAGGAAGAGTTGACTCACTGTAAAAGACCCTGATGCTGGGAGGATTGAAGGCAGGGGTAAAAGGGGACAACCAGAGGACAAGATTGTTGAATGGCATCACCATCTCAATGGACATGAGTCTGAGCAAACTCCAAGAGACAGTGAAGGACAGGGAAGCCTGGAGTCTTGCAGTCCATGGAGTCGCAAAGAGCTGGACACGACTGAATGACTGAACAACAACAAAACAGTGGCAAAACTAAGGAGTTTCCAATCCTCCTTCACATTTAATTTTCCATTTTGTTTTCCCATTCATGCTAGCTTTTATATTAATTTGTGCCTGCTTTCAGTGTGTGTAGGTATACACACATGTGTGTGAGCAATCTCATGCATGTTACCTTCTAAAAAGAAAAATTGCTGATAAATTAACACTGATGTGAAAGGAACTGGATAGTTTAAAAAAAGTCTCTAACTCTCCCTTTTTGTTCCGTTGGATTTCGTAGTAGGCTTTCTCATGAACCTTTTCTTTAAAACCAGTAAATTACTGGTGAATTCCAACATCACTAGGAGATAACTTATGTCAGTTAACACTGGACAATATAATCACAATTTCTATGTTAATTTCATTGTTCTGTGTAAATACCTAGTGGCAGTAATGGAAAAAAATCCAAACACTCTTGGAAAATATGAGAAAAGCAAGGTTCTAAATCTAGAATCTTCCTACTTTGTTATCAGTGCAAGACTGCCACAGTAAAAAGCAAGGCAATAACACATTTAGGTATGAATACATAGTAGCTGCAAATTATAATTACTTTATATATATTCCTTATATTTGAAAAACTCAAATATATTTTTCATGTGCTCAATTCCCAATATATGTTTAATGAGTACCTTATTAGAAATATTTAAAAAATTTGAAGACATACTTTGAATTTCAATGATCTTCTGTAGAGAAATAACGGCATTCATATTTGGAGTTTGGTGGAGAACATCTTCTGCAAGTGGCTCCAGCTGTAAGAACAGCAAATGATAACATGAGCAGGACATTATGACTTTGTAAGTTTGACAGAAGCAAACCAAACTGAAACACCTTAAAACAACCAAAAAAAAAAAAAGGCTTGCTCCAAGAACTAATTAACATTTTGCTGGTATCAGTTCCAAAAGTGTAGCCAGTTTTATTTTCTGTTTTGCAGCAACATAATTAAATTCCAAGGGGCTTTTCTGTTGTTCACAAAACTAATCTATGAAGTCCCTGAAGCAGGTGCGTGTCTGTATATTAGTTGTATTTAAAAATCCAAGTTACTTGTGTAATTTTTGTAGGTTCCTCGCAGAACTAATTCCATCATGTGTGTACATGCAGCTGGGCCCTGCGGACAAAACCTCAGGGAAGCTGAAGTAGACAGAAGGTCGGAAGACTACTATCCATACTTTCACAGTGTTTTTGCATCTAACTACCTTATATGTTTGGATATGTCACAGTAGAAAGCCACGAGACATAGCTGCTCTTGTTCAATTGCTACTGAATATATAATAGAAATTTCAAATATTTTACCAAAGATAAAATAACTGTACACTTTCATTAGGCTTCCACTGTATTCACATTTATGCAGATACTGATGTGGAAGCACAGGACAGATTCCTGTCTTGCAAATCTATCCTGATCTTCTGGAATAACACTGATTTTTCATGGGTAAGCTCAGCAAACATTGTTTCGAAGAAATGAAGAAGAGCTTTAAGTAATTTATGGAGTGTTCTGGCAGGACTAAATCTCATGATGCATCCCTGGGGAATACCTTGGTGATACGGCTTGGTGTGGAGCGGGACGAACCACACAGCCAGAGTGCTTGCAAACAGAATAGCTGTCTAGCTATTGTGAACCAGAAAGCAAGGAAAGTAATAATAAAAAAGGGACTGACAACCACAAAAAAGCTGTTTTGGTAAATGTAAAGCTGGTAGTCTCAAATATACCAAACTATTATAAGGCAAGAATGGGAAATGATGTCATTAGACATTGTGCTAAACCATGAATTCATCTATATCCCTTCATCTGTAGGGAAAAAAAAAAAAGAATATAAAAAACTCTGGGATTCCAAGTTTCCACAGCATATGCAGTGAATCTTCCCCCCAGGGTCTCTCTGAATTGATTATTCTATACTTCAGTCATGGAATCTACAACAATAGCACCTTTCTTCCAGATGCCATAGGATAGCAGACTAGCTCAGGGATATTTATACGTGGGTAGATTCACTAAATATAACTTTCCAGGGTGTTTTTCTTAGCTGCCTAAGAAAAACTTTTAAAACATCAAAAGGTTTACTTGCAATATAGTTTGGCAAGAAGGGAAAGAAAAAAAAAAAACAACCCATAGTCAGTGAAACGTTCTGCAGTTTTAACCACTTAAAATTGGTTAAAAATCATTTTTTAAGAATTTGGTATTTCAGATAGTATCTTTAAAAAATATGTTACCCTAGTAACACCCTCTTAACTCAGAGGAACTCCTGAATCATAAACGGAAGGTTACTTGGAAAACTCTTACTCAAGAATTAGACAGGGTTGAGCTACCTTGCTCATAAATAATCTTTCCTTTCACTTCTGTCTCGGGGCTTAGAGAAAAATTTTTAATAGAAATCAAGTAGACTTTCCTAATAAAACGTTCTGAAATATCATTCTGTGTTCGAACATTTAAGAACAAAGGCACAATGTTGTATCAGCATATTTGGTTCGTAAAAAAGCTTTCCTGCAACTTCAGGGTGAAAATGCTGACAAACTGAAAGGCGCTAGCTACTGGAACGAGAGCTACAGGCAGAGCATTAATGTGAAAACCTCATTTCTGGAATGCTCTCACTTTAGGTCTGTGGGCTATTTTTAGGACTTAGGTTATGTAGAAAATAAAGGTAATTCAGGGTGTTAAGAATAAAAATACAAACAACCCTAAACTTCCAATTTGGAATCATCAGTTAGATATGATAAAGTTTTGTCTATTTATGAAAGTAACCTCGAGAATTAAGGCAATTACATTGATAATTTAAGCCTCCCAAACTGTTTTCCTGCGTGTTTTAGGTGAATGTCATTTAGAGGATTTAACCTTCAGTAAATTGCCCAATTTGTTTCATTTTGAATATATAAACATAGCAGAGTTGAATTCACAGAGCTCTCAATATAGGTTCTTTATTTTTTCTCTAGTGGCTCTGCCGAGAAGGCAATGGGTAATACTCTCAGTTGGCAAGAAGGCAAGCAACATTTAGATTCTGTTTTCATAAAATTAAAACCTTGTCTAGAGGACCACAGAACTGAGTTATCTTCTCTAGAAGAGTTTGCTAATTTAATAATTCACAATTATAAGCACTAAAACATGTGACTAAAGCATCTATTTTATAAATATTTATGAGTATTGGTCATTATTAGTAAAATCTAATAACTAGCTGTAATAAAATATTAAATAGTCATATTTTATAAATTTGGAGATAAAAGAATATACAGTAAAGCTGTATTATGTATTTTGTTTGGCTGATAATATGTAGCAAAAATACTGGCAATGAGGCTACTCAATGTTAGTAAGAACTATTAAAAGATAAATAAGGAAGTATTGCAATAATTTATGCAAACCCAAGAACTTCTTCATGTTTTATACTAAATAAAACAGATGCAGATGTAGGAAATCACACATCTGTCCTGCCATCTTTGTCGCACAATTCCATCAAGTAATAATAGTTGTAAGATACACTAGATTTTAACACAACTTCTTGACATCTGCAGCTCTCATCTAGATTTCCTATATCTAAAGCTTATGTGCAATCATTACAGCAATTCTTTATATAGATTTTCAGACTCAATACAGGGATATTTATTTTTCTGTATCTTTTATAGAAAGTTACAATACTGTATTAACACAATTCAGATGTTTGTTAAGTTGCACATACCATGTAATCTCTAAGTACTACAGCTATTTTAATGCATCATAAAAGTTGTGGCCATTATAATGTTGTGAATAAATAATTTTCAGATTCTTTAGAACCAGATCATTTAAAATATCAAAAATCATTTTTGCTGGCACTAATGGAAATAGGCAAGGGTATCCTTGGAGAAGCTCAAAACTTATTTGTACTTAGGAGACAAGGAAATCATCTCTATTATTTTCATGATTCAGCAAAGAAAGAAAAAAAAGCTAATCAGATTTTACAAAATATAACAGGTACATGAGGATAGATGCACACATCAAACAAGCAAACGATCTACTAACTAATCTTAGCTTTTATATTACTTTTTTCAAATATGCCAAGTATTTTTACACTCTTACACCTTTATTTATTCTGTTCCCTCTGAATTTTATTTTTCCCTTCCTTCTTTGAACTGAAACCTTACTAAAGCATTCAAGGACTAACACAAACACTGCCTGCTCTGAACTCTTTTCTAAAATCATCTGATAGAGCAAATTGCTTCCACCTCTTTGTCTCCTTTGCACACAAATACTCTGGTTTACTCAACACACAGTATTGTAATCAGCCATGTGTGTCACACTCTGTTTTGTTGTAACCAATGTAAAGGCAAAGATAGGGCCTAGTATATAACAGACATTAAAAAAAAAAGTTGAATGAATGGAGAAAGGATTAATTGAAAGAAAACATGGGGAAAAAGAAAACAAGTTAGTGTTAGTCACTCAGTCATGTCCGACTCTTTCCAACCCCTTGGACTGAAGTCTTCCAGGCTTCTCTGTCCATGGAATTCTCCAGGCAAGAATACTGTAGTAGGTTCCCATAGCCTTCTCCAGGGGATCTTTCAGACCCAGGGACTGAATTCAGGTCTTCTGCATTGAAGGCAAATTCTTTAACGTCTGACCCACCAGGTACCCTCAAAACATGGGGAGATAGCCTTTAGGTGGCTCTCCAAAATCAACTGACCTAAATGGAGCAGATTCTTCCTCTTAGTTGCCTACCATAATCAGGGTATGTTTTTAGAGTAAAAGAGCAGGAAAATCAACAGAGATAATTCATTTTAAAATCAAAATAATTGATTTTAATTGATGTTTTAACTGATTTTTAAATTAACCAATTTTGTTAAACTTATTAATTCTAATGTATAAATGATTTTGTAAAGGATTTCTAAATATGCAGTCACATCCTATGAATAATGATTTATTTATGCCACTCCAATCTTACTATTTTAAAATTTCTTTTTCTACCCTATTGCAGTGTCTTGGACCACAAATGTAATGGTAAAATGAGCCAGTAAGAGTAGGCACCTTTGTCATATTTTTTATTTCAAAGAAAAATTCTCAGATTTCACCTTTAAATTTGATGCGTACTATAGAATGTTTGTAGATATCCATTATCAAGTTAATACATTTTCCTTTTATTCCCAGTTTACCAAAAGTAGTTCATAATTCAGTGTTTAATTTTTCAACTAATTTTTCAACATCTATTGAAATGGTCACATTTCTTCTTCATCCCCTTAATGTGGTGAATTATAACAACTAATTTTGGAATGTTAATATGTTACATTTGTGGCCTAAACACAATTATGGGTTCTTAAGATAATGATGAACTACTAATATTTTGTATAGGGTTTTAATTACTAGATTTATGAGCACAATTTTCCTGTAATATTCCTTTCTTATAAAGTTCTTTTCATTTTGGGTATCTATATTATACTAGTTTAGAAAAAAAAAACAGTTGTGAAATATTCTTTTCCCATCTTTCCCTGTGCTGCTGCTAAGTCGCTTCAGTCATGTCTGACTCTGTGCGACTCCATAGACGGCAGCCCACCAGGCTCCCCCGTCCCTGGGATTCTCCAATCTAGAACACTGGAGTGGGTTGCCATGTCCTTCTCCAATGCATGAAAGTGAAAAGTGAAAGTGAAGTCGCTCAGTCGTGTCCGACTGTTAGCAACCCCATGGACTGCAGCCTACCAGGCTTCTCCATCCATGAGATTTTCCAGGCAAGAGTACTGGAGTGGGATGCCATTGCCCTCTCCAAATCATGACTGCTAGGAGTTGCTTAATCTCTGGCGGATTCGTGAGGCTTGCTAGTCTAAAACAATATAAATTAGCAGAATGCACTGATGAATCCATATGGGTCTGGTGTTTTCTGTAGGTATATTAAGTATTGAAGATTCAATTCTGTTAATTATAGTAGTGTTCAAGTTTTCTGTCTTTTTGATTCAGTTTTTGCAAGCTTATATTCTTACAAAGATTTCTCCATTCAAATAGAATTTCAATTTTCTTTTTCATGAGGTTTTTTAAAAACAATTCTCTTATAATCCTTTTAATACATTAAAATCTCTTGTAAAGTTCCCTTTTTCATTTCATTCAGAGAGCTGGTAATATAGGATTTCTCTTTCAGCCAATCTTTTCAGAGTTCTATTAATGTTGAGAACTATTTCAAAGAACTAAAATTTGACATTTTTAATCTTATATATTGTATGTTGATTTTTATTTTGTTTCTTTATATTTATATTTCATTCACTCACGTCATGTTTAATTTGTGCTTTGATTTTCTAATTTCTTGACTTCTGTGTTTCCGTCTGTAATTTTAAGCTTTCTTTCAATTTATGCATTTAAAGCTTACATTTGTCTGTAAATTCAGGTTATAGTTCCATAATCATTCTGCTCAAAATACTTATTTTTACCATGATTTTTTTTTGACACAAGAGAGACTGTATTTTGAAATCTCCAAATACAGGAGATTTTCTATTTGTCTTATTATTTCAAATTATACCACTTTATTTTTTAGTCTTATTTTATACTTCATCTTTTTATTTTGTATCATCAGTATTTTA
This sequence comes from Aepyceros melampus, assembly GCA_006408695.1. Classification (NCBI taxonomy): domain Eukaryota; kingdom Metazoa; phylum Chordata; class Mammalia; order Artiodactyla; family Bovidae; genus Aepyceros; species Aepyceros melampus. Next base: position 587,674 of record SJXQ01001636.1, on the reverse strand, counting down.
ATTGTAAGAAAACTTAAAATGAGATCTAACTACTTAACACATTTTTTTAAGTATGCAATACATTATTGCTTACTATAAGTACCATGTTGTAGAGGACAACTCTAGAGCTTATTCATCTTGCCTGATGGAATCTTATGCCCATGGATTAATAACTCCCCAACTGCCCTTCTCCTCATCCCCTGATACCACCAATCCACTCTTTGATTTTATGGATTTAATTATTTTATATACCATATAAGTGGAATCATGCAAGGTAAGTCTTTTTGCAAATGGATTATTTCACTTGACGTAATGTCTTCAAGGTTTACCCATGTTGTTGCATAGTGCAGAATTTCCTTCCTTTTAAACACTGACTAGTATTCCATTGTATGTATCTATTACACTTACTTATTCAGTCACTGCCCTGCTTATTTAACTTCTATGCAAAGCACATCATGAGAAACGCTACCTGGAAGAAACACAAGCTGGAATCAAGATTGCCGGGAGAAATATCAATAACTTCACATATGCAGATGACACCACCCTTATGGCAGAAACTGAAGAGGAACTAAAAAGCCTCTTGATGAAAGTGAAAGAGGAGGGTGAAAAAGTTGGCTTAAAGCTCAACATTCAGAAAATGAGGATCATGGCATCCGGTCCCATCACTTCATAAATAGATGGGGAAACAGTGAAAACAGTGTCAGACTTTATTTTTTTGGGGCTCCAAAATCACTGCAGATGGTGACTGTAGCCATGAAATTAAAAGACACTTACTCCTTGGAAGAAAAGTTATGACCAACCTAGACAGCATATTCAAAAGCAGAGACATTACTTTGCCGACTAAGGTCCGTCTAGTCAAGGCTATGGTTTTTCCTGTGGTCATGTATGGATGTGAGAGTTGGACTGTGAAGAAGGCTGAGCGCTGAAGAATTGATGCTTTTGAACTGTGGTGTTGGAGAAGACTCTTGAGAGTCCCTTAGACTGCAAGGAAATCCAACCAGTCCATTCTGAAGGAGATCAACTCTGGGATTTCTTTGGAAGGAATGATGCTAAAGCTGAAACTTCAGCACTTTGGCCACCTGATGCGAAGAGTTGACTCATTGGAAAAGACTCTGATGCTGGGAGGGATTGGGGGCAGGAGGAGAAGGGGATGACCGAGGATGAGATGGCTGGATGGCATCACTGACTCGATGGACGTGAATCTGAGTGAACTCCTGGAGTTGGTGATGGACAGGGAGGCCTGGCGTGCTGCGATTCATGGGGTCACAAAGAGTCGGACATGACTAAGCGACTGAACTGAACTGAACTTATTGAGTCATCTGTCAATGGACCTTTAGCTGTGTCTGTATCTTGGCTGTGGTGGATGGCACTGCAATGTTCATAGTGCTAGTATCTCTTTGAGATCTTGATTTTGATTCTTTTGAATAAATATCCAAAAGTGGGATTGCTGGATCACATGGTAGTACTCCATTTAACTTTTTGAGGGTCTCTCTACTCTTTCCCATAGCGTTGTACCATTTTGTATCTTCACTGACAGAGTGCAAAAGTTCTACTTTCTCCATGTACTTGCCAACACCTGTTGTCTTTTTTTTTTTTTCCTTAATAGTGTTGTTCAGTTGCCCAGGTGTGTCCAACTCTTTGCAACCCTATGGACTGCAGCACGCCAGGTTTCCCTGTCCTTCACTATCTCCAGAGTATGCTCAAACTCATGTCCATTGAGTCAGTGATGCCATCCAACCATCTCATCCTCTGTCACGCCCCTCAAAGACTGAAGGCAGGAGGAGAAGGGCGTGACCAGTCTTTCCCAGCATCAGGGTCTTTTCCAGTGAGTTGGTTCTTCATATCAGGTGGCCAAAGTACTGGAGCTTTATCATCAGTCCTAATGAATATTAAGGGTTGATTTCTTTAGGAATGACTGGTTGGAACTCCTTGCAGTCCAAGGGACTCTCAAGAGTCTTCTCTAGCCCCACAGTTCAAAAGTATCAATTCTTTGGCATTCATCCTTCTTTATGGTCCAAATCTCACAACCATACATGACTACTGGAAAAACTGTAGCTTTGACTATACGGACCTTTGTTGTCAAAGTAATGTCTCTGTTTTTTAATATGCTGTCTAGGTTTGTCACAGATTTTCTTCCAGTTAGCAAGTGTCTTTTAATTTCATGGCTGCAGTTACCAGCTGCAGTGATTTTGGAGCCCAAGAAAATAAAGTCTGTCACTGTTTCCATTTTTTATAATAGTCATCCTGATATTATGACACATGGAAGTGATATCTCATTGTGGTTTTGACATACTTTTCCCTGATTAGTGATGCTAAGCATTTTTCATATAACTGATGGTGATTTGTATTAACATATCTTTTTGAGGGAAATGTCTATTCAATCCTTCAGTTCAGTTCAGTTGCTTAGTTGGGTCTGACTCTTTGTGACGCCATGAATCGCAGCACGCCAGGCCTCCCTGTCCATCACCAACTCCCGGAGTTCACTCAGACTCACGTCCATTGAGTTGGTGAGCCATCCAGCCATCTCATCCTCGGTCGTCCCCTTCTCCTCCTGCCCCCAATCCCTCCCAGCATCAGAGTCTTTTCCAATGAGTCAACTCTTCGCAGGAGGTGGCCAAAGTACTGGAGTTTCAGTTTTAGCATCATTCCTTCCAAAGAAATCCCAGGGCTGATCTCCTTCAGAATGGACTGGTTGGATCTCCTTGCAGTCCTTAGCCCATTTAAAAATCAGGTTTATTATATTTTAGTACTAAGCTGTTAAGTGTTCCTTATATAATTTGGATACAAACACCTTATCAGATATACAGTGTGCAAATATTTTCTCCCATCCACAGGTTGTCTTTTTTCTCTCTTAATTCTCTTTTTTTGTTGTACACAGCCTTTCTAGTTTGATGCAGTCCCACAAGCTTGTTCTGTTTTGTTGTCAGTGCTTTTGGCATCATATCCATAAAATTACTGCTAAGAGCAAAGTCATGAAAGTTAACCCTTATTTTCTTTTCAAGATTTGTATAGTTTGAGGTCTTATGTTAAAGTATTTAACTCTACTGGTTTATTTTTGTGTATGGAGTAAGATAAAGGTTCAGTTTCCTTCTTTTATAAGTGGATATATCTAGGTCCCCCAATATCATTGTTCAAGAGACTATACTTTCTCCATCTTGCATTCCTGGCACTCATTTGAAGATCAGTTGACATATATGTGAGGCTTTATTTCTATTTTGATTACTGTAACTTTGTACTTTTTTTGAAATCAGGATACATTAAGCTGCCAACTTTGCTCCTCTTTCTCAAGATTGCTTTTTTATTTGTGGTCTTTTGTGATTACATATGAACTTTAGAATTTTTTTCTATTTCTGTAAAAAGATGCTATTGGGAATTTGATAGGAACTGTAATCCAATCTCTAGCTCACTTTGGATAATATAGGCATTTTTACAATATAAAGTCTTCTAATCCACAAATGTGAGATATCTTTCTATGTGTTTATGTTATATAATATATATTCTAGTTTAGTTTCACTATGATATCATACTCTGCAGAAGTCAATCAACTGAAATTTAATGAAACTTGCATTACATCCACAAATACAATCTATTTTTGAAAACTTTACAAGTGTCCATGAAAAGAATGATATTCTGCAGTTACTGGGTATAGCTGATTATATATTTCTACTAAGGCATATTTATTGAGGTGCTTAAATCTTATACATACTCCCCTTTTTACTGTCTTCTTTATCAGCTACTGAAAGAGGTATCTTAAAGTCTATCACTATGATTGTGGTATTAATTATTTCTTCCATTTGTTTCATTCAACATTTTCTTGGTATGTTTTGAAGCTCTTTTATTAAATTAGAACTTTGAATTTTTTATCTTACCAGTTAATAGAATATTTGAACTGTGAACTGTCTATCTCTAGTTGTTTTTTCTTTGTCTTAAAGTTCACTTAACTGATACTGGTATAGCCATGTAAGTTTTCCTTTGTATATTTCTGTAATTTAACTTTTTCTTCACTTTTTATATTCCAACTTTCTTTGTCATTATATCACAGGAAGTGTGCCTTTTAACAGCATTTTTATTACTATGTGATAATCTCTGCCTTTAATGGTGAACTAAATCCATATATTTATGTCGCTCAGACAGTAAAGAATCTGCCTGCAATGCAAGAGACCCAGGTTCAATCCCTGGATTGGGATGATCCCCTGGAGAAGGGAATGGCTACCCATTTCAGTATTCTTGCCTGGAAAATGCCATGGACAAGTGACTGGTGAGCTATAGTCCACAGGGTTGCAAAGAGTTGGACACAACTGAGCAATTAACACTTGTGTATGAAATTACACAAGGTTATTCTAAAATTGCACACAAAAACACAGAGGGGACAAATGTAACCAAGACTGCCTTGAAGAAAAACAACGTGGGCGATTTCTTCTACCACATATCAAGATATCTTATACCACCATGAAGTAAAGACAGTCTGACAATGTCACAAGGATAGAAAAGGAGACCTGTGAAGAAGTTTAGAGTCTCCATGTATATATGTAGAAAGACACCACTGCTGACCCATAGAAATGAATGCTCTTTTCAATATATGGTACTAGATTAACTATATATTCACATTAAAAACCTTATGTACCCCAGTATTCATTGCAGCACTATTCACAATAGTCAGGACATGGAAGCAAACTAAATGTCTATCAACAGAGGAATGAATAAAGATATGGTACATATATACAATGGCACACTACTGTTGTTTAGTCACTAAGTCATGTCCAACTCTTTTGTGACCCCATGGACTTTAGCCTGTCAGTTTCCTCCATCCATGGGATTTCCCAAGCAAGAATACTAGAGTGGTCCTTTTCCAGGGGATCTTCCTGACTCAGGGATCGAACCTGCTTCCCCTACATTAGAAGGCAGATTCATTACCACTGAGCCATCTAGGAAGCCTGTACAATGGCATATTACTCAGCAATAAAAAAGAACAAAATAATGCCATTTGCACCAGCATGGATGCACTTGAAGAGACTGTCATACTGAGTGAAGTAAGTCAGAGAAAGACAAATTTCTTTTATCACTTATATGTGAAATTCAAAAAAAGGGTACAAATGAAATTATTTATAAAACATAAGTAGAATCACAGATGTAGAAAACAAACATATGGTTACCAGGGGATGGGGGAAGAGGGATAAATTGGGAGACTGAGACAAACATACACACACACTGCAATATATAAAATAGATCACTAATAAGAACTTGCTGTATAGCACAGGGAACTCTATTCAACACTCTGTAATGGCATAAAAGCAATTATCCTTCAATAAAAAATAAATTAATTAAAAAAAGTGAATACATGTATAACTGATTCACTTAGCTGTACACCTGAAATTAACACAACATTGTAAATCACCTATACCTCAAGAAAAAGTTTAAAAAAAACTTAACTTCTATGTTATGCTATATACATATTCAATTCCTGAAGAAATGTGCATCTAAATGTCAAGCAAAATCTTTAAGAAGAGATTATAGAATACATTCAGGATTTGGAATATATGGAAAGAATACAAAAAGAATTAATCCTAAAGGAAATGATGATAAATAAAAGTACTATTGATAAATAAGTAGTACCATTTACCAATGTACATGATTAAGAAGGATACAGGATGCTTGGGGCTGGTGCACGGGGATGATCCAGAGAGATGATACGGGGTGGAAGGTGGGAGGGGGGTTCAGGATTGGGAACTCATGTACACCCGTGGCGGATTCATGTCAATGTATGGCAAAACCAATACAGTATTGTAAAGTAAAATAAAGTAAAAATTAAAATTAAAAAAAAGAAGATACACACACCCCAGCACTAATTATATATGGAAAGAATACAAAAAGAATTAATCCTAAAGGAAATGATTGATAAATAAAAGTACTATTGATAAATAAGTAGTACCATTTACCAATGTACATGATTAAGAAGGATACAGGATGCTTGGGGCTGGTGCACGGGGATGATCCAGAGAGATGATACGGGGTGGAAGGTGGGAGGGGGGTTCAGGATTGGGAACTCATGTACACCCGTGGCGGATTCATGTCAATGTATGGCAAAACCAATACAGTATTGTAAAGTAAAATAAAGTAAAAATTAAAATTAAAAAAAAGAAGATACACACACCCAAGCACTAATTACAATAGCCAAGATGGAAGCAACCTAGGTGTCCATCAACAGATGAATTAGATAAAGAAGAAGAGGTATATATTTACAATAGAATATTACTCATTTAAAAAAGGATGAAATATTGCCATTTGCAGCAACATGATGAACCTAGAGATTATCATAATAAAAGAAGTCAGAGAAAGACAAACATATGATATCACCTATATGTGAAATCTAAAAAATAACACAAATGAATTTGTTTGCAAAACAGAAACAGACTCACAGACATAGAAAACAAACTTATGATTACCAAAGAGGAAAGGTGGGGAGAGGGGATAAATTGGGAGTATGGGATTAATAGATCTATGCAACTATATATAAAATAGATAACCAACAAGGATTTACTGTATGCCACAGGGAACTGTACAATATCTCATAAAAATTTACAGTGGAAAATAATCTTAAAAATAATATATGTACATATATTTGCATGTATAATTGAAACACATTGCTGTACACCTGAAACTAACACAATATTATAAATCAACTATAGTTAAATATATAAATCAATCAATAAAATTTTTTTTAAGTAAGAAAAAGAAAAGAAGGTGAAAAGACAGACAAAATATTTCAACATATGAAACCAACAACAGACTCTACAAAGAGCTGCTTAAATCAGTAAAAAAAAAAAAAAAGATAGTCTGAAACTAAACAAAAAACCTGAATAGGTTCTTCAATAGGTGAAAAAGTGAAAGTGTCAGTCACTCAGTTGTGTTTGACTCTTTGGAACCGCATGGACTATAGCCTGCTAGGCTCCTCTATCCTTGGAATTCTCCAGGCAAGAATACTGGAGTGGAAAGCTATTCCCTTCTCCAGGGGATCTTCTTAACCTAGGCATCAAACCTAGGTCTTCCAAATTGCAGGAAGATTCTTTACCATCTGCCACTAGGGATGTACAAATAATAAACAGAAGAGCTGCTTAAGTTCATTAGTATTCTGGAAAAGCAAGGCCACGATTAGCAATGGCTCCCACTCCAGCACTCTTGCCTGGAAAATCCCATGGACTGAGGAGCCTGGTAGGCTGCAGTCCATGGGGTCACTGAGAGTTGGACATGACTGAGCGACTTCACTTTCACTTTTCACTTTCATGCATTGGAGAAGGAAATGGCAACCCACTCCAGTGTTCTTGCCTGGAGAATCCCAGGGACGGAGGAGCCTGGTGGGCTGCTGTCTATGGGGTCGCACAGAGTCGGACATGACTGAACCAACTTAGCAGCATACACCCAATAAAAATGTCTAAAATTTAAAAAGTCTGCTGATGCCAAGATTTGGTGGGATACAGAATAATGGAAATAGGTATTATGCTGCTGATAGAGTATGAATTGTGACAACCCCCATGCAAAGCAGTTTGGTATTTTCTACAACAAAATAAATATATGCATACTTCATGACCCAGCAATAATTCTACCTTTAGATATGTACTAAACAAAAGTGTGAATTCAAATGTACCAAAAAGATATATAAAATGTCTATCACAGCACTGTTACTAATGGTCCCTAAACTAAAAAACAATTCCCTATATTCATTAAAAGTAGAATAGATAAATAAAGCATGACATTGTCCTGAAAAATCTTTTTATAGAATCTAATAATGAAAATGAAGAAACTATAGCTAGCTGCAATAACATGGATTAATCCCGCAATGTTGAGCAAAAGAAGTTAGATACAAAGGAATGTGTATCTATAGTATGATTTCATGTATATAAATCTCAAAAACAGGAACAGGTAAATTAGAATCTTATGTTAAGAAGTAAAAACCTGGTTGCTTTCAGAAAAGAGAAAGGCAGTACTGATTGGGAAAGTGTGTATGTGAGCTACTGAGGTACTGAAATTATCGTCCCCTTGATGGTTATATATATGTTGTATTTGTGATATTTCTGAATTGTACATTCATGCCTAAACCAGTTTTCTGGATAAATATTATACTGAATAATTAAAAGCAATTTAAAAAGAGAATATGTTTTCTAGCATAAGGGAATAGAGAAACTAATCTACTTCTACTTCTTGAGTCCATGCTTTTTCTACTATATTATGGTACATCTAAGGAAAACAAGTGAGATTATAGATTTTGCAGCAAGAACAAGTTATATTCTTAAAATACAGGCCACAAATTCACTTACAAAGGGAACTGAAAGTCCCCTATAACATGCAAAGCAACTCAGAAAAGAAACAGAGAAAGTGTTCAATTGTCAGGACCAAAGATATTGTGAAATTCTGGAAGAATATGATGATCAGGACCACAAGGATAAGGGCAGCAGACTGTCGTATAGACCTGACCCTCCATGCTGATGAACTACTTTCAATTCCCTAGTGAGGAGGGATTGGGGGTTAAAACTCAGCTATCATTTAAATAATTATCTTAGAGATGTCTGCAATTAGTTGTATATGTTTAATTTGATTGCTTAAGTAAATCTGGATATAATTTTATCCATATTGTGATTCATGAGTCATTCTCCAAATAACTCCTTTTACTCATTTGGAGTCATTAAAATCCTTGACCAACAGATGGGGGGAAAGTAAATCAGAACAGATTCTACAGATCATTAAGTTACTATACTGACAGACTACTGAGATTATTCAGACTGAATCTGCCTGCGACCTACCTTCATACAGACAACGGTGACATCACACAGCAATAAAGAAACATCTCTGGCCAAGGGACGTGCTATAAACCTAACATATCTTATGAGAATATCAGGAGGACCAAGGTACAGTCCTGGCCATTCAATTCACCGGAGATACTGAAGGATTCCCTTAAAAAATAACAGGCACAAGTGGGCTAGCCTAACAGATTATTACAGTGGTTATTACTCTATTAGCTGAGTTCTACCCGAAGCTATTGCAGCTCAGAGACATGTAGCTTACACAGTATATCAGCCAGTGAATGCAAGGAGGAAGACCATAAGGAAGTGCCTCTGTTTGCTATCATATCCAAATAGTATACCACAGTTTCCATCATACCTAACTGGAAAGTTTGGACACAGGGGCATATGTAAGTGTCTATGCATCAAAATTATATTATATATAATTGATGCATAAATATTTATGCATCAAACAGTTGCATAATTCAGACTACTGATATTTTGTTTAAACATTGAGGTTAAAGTGCAACTTTGCAATATAATGAGAAAACATTTCAAAATGCACAGCTGAGTTAGGAAAATACTATATGTATTCAAAGGTGCATGTTAAACTGAAGTTGCAGTAACATTTAAGGGATGTGTGGTCAGTGCTTTATGTGTAGCTTCCTAACATAATGTTCATAATCTAGACATCCATAGCTGATTAAAAAAAAAAAGTTTAATTCATTTTATAAGCAAAAAATCTTGTTTCCAAGTCCCTGTTTTACAAAATAAGTTTAAATCTGATAGTTACATTTTTTAAGTCTTCATTTTCGTTGTCTGTGATTCTTATTTGCCTTATCCTCACTTGCTTTTTTATTTTCTCTTCTTTAGTCTGATGATTTGTATGTGTTTATCTTAACTTTTTGTTAAGTAGAACAGTATTTTTACTATACTATTTTTGAAATGTTGACTTTTCTGCTAAGAAGACCCATTTCATATCATGTAGCAGTGGTACAGTGCTAAATGTTTAACAGCTGACTCAAAAATAGCTGTAATTTGTATTAATAGCATTTACTGATTGCCATGGTGTAAATACTCCCAGCAGGGCTTATTTCAAGCTAACAATGTGATATCAGCGAACTGAGATTTAAGTAGAGAGACACCCACTTAGCTCCCACTAAGTGCCATTAAGAGGAAGCTCTAAATAGCACTGAAATGTATGTAAAATAGATAACCAGCGCAAGTTCGATGCATGAAGCAGGGCACTCAAAGCCTGGGCTCTGGGACAACCCAGAGGGATGGAGTGGGGAGGGAGGCAGGAGAGGGGTGCAGGACAGGGAGACACATGTACACCCATGGCTGATTCATGTCAATGTATGGCAAAAACCACCACAGTATTGTCAATAAATTATCCTCCAATTAAAATTAATTAATTTTTAAAAAAGCCAGCCCTAACATTGCACTGATAGATGTCATTTTGTTGGTTGATAATTGAGGGAAATTGTTCCTAATGATTATTTCCCTCAATGCATGCGTGCATGCTAAGTAGCTTCAATCGTATCTGAACCTTTGCGACCCTATGGACTGTAGCCCACCAGGCTCCTCTTTCCAAGGGATTGTCCAAGCAAGAATACTGGAATATATTGTGATGCCCTCCTCTCCAGGGCATCTTCCCTACACAGGAATCAAACCTACTTCCTCAATAAACTTCTTTTTTGGTATAAGACTACCTTATTAAAAAATCATACACTGTTTTTTTTTTTTTACCCCCAAGAATGGATCTCATTTGTTCAAGTCTTCCACATTTTCCACAGGAATTCTAATTCCTTACAGGATTCCACTCTACTGATCCACCCTCATTATACACTGTTATTCCACTCAAAGTAGTCTCTCCTCTGACAAAATCAAAACAAACAAAAAAGAGCCATCCACAATTCCAAGAAATCCTAACATCTTTATCTAGGTATCTCTATTATAAGAGAGAACTCCTTTGCTTAGATTTTAGCTTGTCAGATTATAATTTTTATTCAAGACCAAAGTTAAAAGTTGCTTCCTCTATTAAAATATTCTTCTGTTCTTACACAGTTAAAGAGTCTGACATCACATTCCCCAAATACTCTGTTTATATATATTTTTTTACTTTTATTGTATTAGAACTTATGGGTCTAAAATTTAAGTCCAATAAAAGACTATTTAATGAATAGATGGATAAATGAATGTCATAACATATTTGTTTCACCACTGAAAAGAAATACTTCCTTTGTTTTATTGGTAACCAGAACCCCATGAAGTGTCCAGGTTCCCCGTCTGCATCCCCCTTAACACCTTCTGAAAAGCCTAAAGACAAACAATACAGAAGATTTGCATGATGGAGTTCTGAATTATCCAGATCACTTCTACTTTAATTGGCATTTGCTAAACTAAATAAGCAGAAAACTCCACAATTACTTTGGCTCTACTTTTCACAAGCTTGTAAGAAATACAAATCCACAGCTACATCTACAATAGACAGTATCTTCAAATAATATTTTCTGAAACGTTTTAACGCTTTAGATTATCCATACACTCTCTTTCAGAGTGTGGACAGGTTTCAAAGTCTAAGAGAAGACCGTGAAAAAGATTGTTCTGGATTATTTTCCCTGTACTCACTTCTTTACTCATAACTTGCAACTATTTAGGAGCTTGTAAGCTTTCCCAGATTCACACCAGTTCCCCAATGGAGTCAGCCATATACAATCTGGAGGATGAAAAATATGGTAAAATCACTTCCCCGTTCACAATCTAATACAAACACACTCCTGATGAGCAATTCAGACAACACCTCAAGAGTTCACCTCAGTGGGGGTTTTCAACACTTTTAAGTCAATTCAAGAGACTTTTTCAGCACCTTTGGAGCAAAAAAGTCATCTTGGAGGATTATCAACATACACAATCACTAAATGTAGCCACTGCTGCTGAAATCCGAGCAGCTGAGCCTAGTCAACAGGACACAGCAGGGAGAGAGGAAAAGAGGGAGGGGAGAAAGGCCTAGAAGCCAAACCTTAATGAGAGTGAGGGAGATTAAGAAAAGACAGGCTATACAGACTCGAATGCTAAGTGTGGAACCTCCAGCACCGGAGCTGTAGCATCATCGCGACAGCTTCCATGTCTATGGCAATCTGTTTTCTTTTTTTCCTCACAAGCTTACAACTGTCCTTTATTCTGTTTTGACAGGTGGTCTTTTAATAGCCATGTTCTCTCTTTGTCCTCTCTTCTTTTTACCTAAGTTCTTCAGTGTTTTCATTTTAAATTCCATAGGAATGCCAACTGCTTAAGCTTTTCTCACCTCTTAAGAAAATTTCTTTCCACAGCAGAAACCTAGGGTGCTGCTAATTGGCTTTGCCTGACACTAGGCAAATATGGCTTTAAAGCAACTGGGACTTTGTTGGCCAGCTAGCACAAATGCCAATCACCAAAATCAGTTTCTCTGAGAACCTCACAGATGTTTCTATTATTATCACGAAGAAACCACACGCTGTTCACACAAGTATCTCATGCTATTCCAAACAACCTGATTCTTCACATTTAGACAGTCACTTTAATGTCTTACTGCTCAGTTTCTAAGTGCTTCATTAGGGAAGTTCAAAAATAATCATCATACAGTGATTGGACTGATAAATCTAAGTTCTCAACTTTGCCAAGAAAAAAAAAAGACTTCTGGTATGTCTTCAAAAATCACTTGCCTCAAGGAATTTCCTGTACCATGCTCAAATTAGTTTTAATCCAACAGTATATTATTTTGACTGACCTTGTGCATATTTCTCAAAAGAATAGTTAAGAGATGTTTTGCTAATTAGATCACTTTCATGATAAAACATATTTAAAAAGAACAAATGCCTATTTGGGGTGTGACACTCAAAAAAATTGTTTGTGGTCCCCATTTATGTATCGACACTGAGGTGCAGAGCCAAGAGTTCTTGCTGATTTTACAATCCCTTTGGGTTATGTAATACATATTATTCTGCTGATAATAAGTCATATGAAGCAGCATTTTGCTGTATTGACACGGCCTAGCCAAGAACAACAAGGAAAAGAAACAGCATTAAAAAAAAAAAAAAAACTGGCAAAATGTTTATGAATTCTAATCCTCTGCACATGAATAAATACATCTGACAAAGTACAGAGTCTCTCAAAAAAGCCCTTCTTGACCTTCTTAATTTGAGTTCAATTGCATGTTCAGTGTTGAGAAGCCAGGGTAGGTTCTGCCAACGTTTCAAGCTCAAGCTTTACTATATTTTGTTACTTGTAAAAGTGAAATTCAAGATAATAAGTTATAATTACCCTATTAATCACCTGAAAGGGAGTCTGGAGGAAAATGGGATTTGAAATTGCAATAATTGGTATCCTGAAAGACATCCTTTTTTATTTTCTTACCTAGAGCCTACCACATAAAACTACTATGAAAACAACACGTATGCATTTCTTCCAGTGGTGAGGTGCATGCAGTATGCCTTATAGGTTAGTTTTTATAAAGGAACGAAACTTAAAACTTCAGTGAGTCATGCTGTTAGTCATGATGACCTTTGAACTGGAAAAAAATACAGAAATCCAGACCGTGGATTATAAATTATATTGTCAATGAAAGTGAGAAGAACTTTTTGTTTCCTAAGTTGTTTCAAGTATTACGTTTTCATTTCCTTTTTTCAAATGAATTCTAATGCACAACACATATGTATTTTTCTTTCATTTCTCATTTAAAAAATCTGTCTTTCTCTTAGCATTGTCTTCTTTGTATATTGATAGATCTGACACATCAAAATTTACTTTTCAGAGTTCAATACACCAAACACTTCTGTTGCCAAAATCTATATTTCTGCTTATATCCCTCAGATTTCTCAATTTAAAAATACAGAAAGACATAGATTACTTAAATCTCTTTGACTGAGTTCAAGATGAAAAAATTTTAGATCATGCTTATGTAGTTGAAGACATCCAACAGAAGGAACAGGCTGTATTTAGGGTATTATAATAACTAAAAAAATTTATTGTAAGACATCCAGAAAACTGAAACTGGTTAAATAGTCAATGTGGCCAAATATAATCATTTAGTTTATCACTTTCTGGAACTTTTAGTATTTCTACACCCACATGGGCATGTTAACATCGGCCATATCCCTTCCTCTATTTCACACCTGGTCTTTCTAAAACTGTAGAGAAAAGGCATAAGTTTCAAACTTTAAATTAGGTGACAACCCTCTAGTGTCAGCAATGGCTCCATGAAAACAGTGTCTTTGACCTCAAGGTATAGAACTCATATAATAAACTGATCAAAGGCCTCCCAGTCAAATTAGCATACTAGGGAAGGAAGGTACAAAAACACATCCATTTTGATTTTTCAGTAAATTCAAATAAATTAAAAAAAACAGTAATTCCATACAACTGACTTGCATCTGTTCTGAAATACATCATCTTTTAAAGTGGAGACCACAGGAAAAATTATTCCATCCTCCTATGGAAGGTGGGAGTGGGCCAAGTGCAAAGATTACAAGAGCACAGAGACTGAATCTTATTTGAATAAATAGCTCAAACAGAGCCAGTGAAATCCATAACATCCTTTCACATAGTTGGAAAAGTTGTTGGCTTTTGCAACTGAATAACATTTCTTTTTGGGCAGGTCAATCATCCATGGAGCCACAATCCACAACATACTGTGATTTTCTGCACATCTGGTATAAGCCTTTACATGCAAATATTAAAACCAGTCTCCTAATATTAACTGATAAGGTATTATAATAAAAGTAGTATTTCTTTTTTGTACTCCTTTATTTCAACAACAAAGAATACAAAAAATAAAAAATAAAAACCTCAACATTGTTTGATATTATTTGTTCATAGCAACCTCAGAAATATTCTAATATTTAGAATATCTTAGATACTATGAACTATGTGTTCTATGAAATAGCAGTCCGTTAAATACAACATTTATCGCCACATAGTTACATCCTTTGAGTTACTGTGCTGCTAATATTACACAACAGAGCACTGCTCAAGTCTACTCTTTTAAAACGTAAAGACAAACTCAGCAGTCTTTACCTTCTCATATTTTCCTTCAGATTAAAAATGTACATGTTTACTTAAATATTGCACAGTAGTAATACTGAAGCATCATACGCTTGAAAGATAATGATGACAATAAAATATATGCAATCGGTGTGCAAAATAAAAGGTACATTTTCCCTTCAAAAACACTACAGGTGAAAACATGAGTTGAAGACAATATGAATGAGAGATTATTAAAATGATTAAAATCTTTTTTTATTGAAAGATAATTGCTTAACAGAATTTTATTGTTTTTTGTCAAAACTCAACATGAATCAGCCAGGATATTTATATGTTTATTTTATAAGCAAAGTAATATTTCAAGTCGATAAAAAAGGCAAAATATATAAAGTAGTTATAGCATTCTGTATATTCACTATTAATAAAGGAAAGTGCAAGTTGATCAGTGTGTCCGACTCTTGCAACCCCATTGACTGTATAGTCCATGGAATTCTCAAGACCAGAACATTAGAGTGGGGAGCCTTTCCCTTCTCTAGGAGATTACTCTACCCAGGGATTGAACCCAGGTCTCCTGCATTGCAGGTGGATTCTTTACTAGCTGAGCCACAGGGGAAGCCCACAAATATTGGAGTGGGTAGCCAACCCCTTCTCCAGAGGGTCTTCCAGATCCAGGATTCAAACCTGGGTGTCCTTCATTGCAGGCAGATTCTTTACCAACTGAGCTCTCAAGGAAGCCCATTAAGAAATGAAGTGACATAAAAATAATGGATGCACATAACTTTGAAATATTTGTTGAAGTGTAATCACTTTGTCCAAAGGATTTCCATGGTCTGGAAGTGAATCTAATGGTAATTTGATCTGAAGTCTGCAGAGTAGTGAGAAAATATGTGTAATTCAGTTATGTGATGTGGAATAAAAAAAAAAAAGAATGACCTTTGGCAATTCCAAGTTCAAATCTTGGATCTATTGAGTTCTGGCTGCATGACTTTGAATGAATTTCTCAAACCTCTTTGAGATACATTATCACCACTCATAAGACATAAATAATATATATCTCTCAGTTAAGTCACTCAGTCAAGTCCAACTCTTTGCGAACCCATGGACTGCAGCACGCCAGACTTTCCTGTCCATCACCAACTCCTGGAGCTTGCTCAAACTCATGTCCATTGAGTTGGTGATGCCATCCAATCACCTCATCCTCTGTCGTCCCCTTCTCCTGCCTTCAATCTTTCCCAACATCAGGGTTTTCCAATGAGTCAGTTTTTTGCATTAGGTTGCCAAAGTACTGGAATCTCAGCTACAACATCAGTCCTTCCAATGTATATTCAGTGTTGATTTGCTTTAGGAGTGACTGGTTGGATCTCCTTGCAGTCCAAGGGACTCTCAAGAGTCTTCTCCAACACCACAGTTCAAAAACATCAATTCTTAGGCACTCAGATTTCTTTATAGTCCAACTCTCACATCCATACATGACTACTGGAAAAACCATAGCTTGACTAGATGGACTTTTGTTGGCAAAGTAATATCTCTGCTTTTCAATATGCTGCTTAGGTTGGTCCTAGCTTAATTTCAAGGTCCAAGTGTCTTTTAATTTCATGGCTGCAGTCACCATCTGCAGTGATTTTGGAGCCCCCTAACATAAAGTCTCTCATGTTTACATTGTTTCCCCATCTATTTGCCATGAAGTGATGGGACTGGATGCCATGATCTTAGTTTTTTGAATGTTAAGTTTTAAGCCAAATTTTTCACTCTCATCTTTCACTTTCATCAATAGGCTCTTTAATTCTTCTTCACTTTCTGACATAAGAGTGGTTTCATCTGCATATCTGAGGTTATGGATATTTCTCCCAGAAATCTTGATTTCAGCTTTTGCTTCATCCAGCCCAGCATTTCTCATGATGTATTCTGCACATAAGTTCAATAAGCAGAGTGACAATATACAGCCTTGACATACTCCTTTCCTGATTTGGAACCAGTCTGTTGTTCCATGTCCAGTTTTAACTGTGACTTCTTGATCTGCATACAGATTTCTCAAGAGGCAGGTCAGGTGGTCTGGTATTCCCATCTCTTAAAGAATTTTCCATAGTTTGTTGTGATCCACACAGTCAAAGGCTTTGGCATAGTTAATAAAGCAGAAGTAGCTATTTTTCTGGAACTCTCTTGCTTTTTCAATGATCCAATAGATGTTGGCAATTTGTTCTCTGGTTCCTCTGCCTTTTCTAAATCAAGCTTGAACATCTGGAAGTTGGAGCCTGTTGAAGTTGGAGCCTGTTGAAGTTGAAACCTGTACTGTTACAGTCTGGCTGGGAGAATTTTGAGCATTACTTTGCTAGCATGTGTGATGAGTGCAATTGTGCAGTCATTTAAGCATTCTTTGGCATTGCCTTTCTTTGGGACTGGAATGAAAATAAACCTTTTTGAATCCTATGGCCATGCTGAGTTTTCCAAATTTGCTGGCATATTGAGTGCAGCACTTTCATAGCATCATATTTTAGGATTTGAAATAGCTCAACTGGAATTCCATCATCTCCACTGGCTTTTTTCATAGTGATGCTTCCTAAGGCCCACTTGACTTCACACTCCAGATGTCTGGCTGTAGGTAGTGATCACACCATTGTGGTTATCTAGATCACTAAAATCTTTTTTGTACAGTTCTTCTGTGTATTCTTGCCACCTCTTCTTAGTATCTTCTAATTCTGTCAGGTCCTTGCCATTTCTGTCCTTTATTGTGCTCATCTTTGCAAGAAATATTCCTTTGGTATCTCTAATTTCCTTGAAGAGATCTCTAGTCTTTCCCATTCCATTGTTTTCCTCTATTTCTTTGCATTGACTGCTGAGGAAGGATTTCTTATCTCTCCTTGCTATTCTTTGGAACTCTGCATTTAGATGGGTATATCTTTCCTTTTCTCCTTTGCCTTTTGTGTCCTTTCTCAGCTATTTGTAAGGCTTCCTCAGACAACCATTTTGTCTTTCTTTTTGGAGGGGTTGGTCTTGATCTCTGCCTTCTGTACAATGTCACAAACCTCTGTCCATAGTTCTTCAGGCACTCTATCAAATCTAATCCCTTAAATCTATTTCTCACTTCCACTGTATAATCATAAGGGTTTTGATTTAGGTCATACCCAAACGGTCTATTGGTTTTCCCTACTTTCTTCAATTTAAGTCTGAATTTGGCAATAAGGAGTTCATGATCTGAGCCAGTCAGCTCCTGGTCTTGTTTTGTGTATAGAGCTTCTTCATCTTTGGCTGTGAAGAATATAATCAATCTGATTTCAGTATTGATCATCTGGTGATGTCCATTTGTAGAATCTTGTGTTGTTGGAAGAGGGTGTTTGCTATGACCAGTGTATTCTCTTGGCCATACTCTGTTAGCCTTTGACCTGCTTTGTTTTGTCCTCCAAGGCCACATTTGCCTGTTACTCCAGGTGATTCTTGACTTCCTACTTTTGCATTCCAGTCCCCTATAATGAAAAGGACATCTTTTGTTGGTGTTAGATCTAGAAGGTCCCTTGTGGCTCAGCTGGTAAACAATCTGTTTGCAATGCTGGAGACCTGGGTTGAATCCCTGGGTTGGGAAGATCCCCTGGAGAAGGGTAAGGCTACCCACACCAGTATTCTGACCTGGAGAATTCTATGGACTGTATAGTCCATGGGGTCACAAAGAGTCAGACACTACTGAGTGACTTTCACTTCACTTCACTAGAAGCCCCTGTAGGTCTTCATAGAACATTCAACTTCAGCTTCTTCAGTATTACTGGTAGTGGCATGCACTTGGATTACTGTGATATTAATGGTTTGGCTTGGAAACGAACGAAGATCATTTTGTCATTTTTGAAACTGCATCCAGAGTACTGCATTTCACACTCTTTGGTTGACTGTGATGGCTACTCCATTTCTTCTAAGGTATTCTTGCCCACAGTAGTAGATATAATGGTCATCAGAGTTAAATTCACCCATTATAGACCATTTTAGTTCACTGATTCTTAAAATGTCGATGAACTCCCCAGGTCAATAGGTGCCCAATGTGCTACTGGAGATCAGTGGAGAAATAACTCCAGAAAAAAACAACACCCAGTTGTAGATGTAACTGGAGGCATCGGTTGGTGGTGTCCTGCTGCAGGGCTGGGGGCACTGAATGCAGTGGTGTGTGCATGGGACCTTTTGAAGGCGGTCTCCATTATCTTCATTACCTCTACCATAGTTTGGTCTCAGGTAAATAGCAGGGAAGGAACACAGTTCCACCATCAACAGAAAATTG
>SJXQ01001636.1:529888-567303 GCA_006408695.1 Aepyceros melampus | reverse complement strand
GGGGGAGGTGGGCGTCGGGATTGGGAGTTCATGTATACTCGTGGCTGATTCATGTCAATGTATAGCAAAACGAATACAGTATTGTAAAGCAAAACAAACATTAAAAAAAAAAAAAAATTTACTGAGCATGGCCCCACCCATCAGAACAAGACCCAGTTTCCCCCTCAATCTCTCCCAGCAGGAAGCTTCCGTGTATGCTTCTTATTCTTCTCCATCAGAGGGCAGACAGAATGGAAACCACAATCGCAGAAAACTAACTAATCTGATGACATGGACCACAGCCTATCTAACTCAAAGAAACTACGAGCCATTCCATGTAGGGCCACCCAAGATGGACGGGTCATGGTGGAGAGTTCTGACAAAACATGGTCCACTGGAGAAAGGAATGACAAACCACCTGAGTATTCTTGCCTTGAGAACCCCATGAACAGTATGAAAAGGCTGTTCAGTATATGTTCAGTATCTAGGCTGAATATATCTCTCAGCCTAGATAATTTACAAATGGTGACAGAGAAAAAAGAATTTGTAAATATTTTTAAGACTCCAGATCAAGAGGGTAACATAAGAGATTCCTGAATTTTCCTCTTTCCATGGATGCACTGCTGAATGTATAGCTACAAACATAGCAATTCCCTTGAAAGAAACTAGCTGAGTGACTCCTACCTATTGAGACCATGAGAAAATACCCACATCAAAATGAGTGGGAAATGGTTAGGTATACTTTTACCAGGAAACCTCAACTCCCAGCCTCTTCTTGAGGAGTGAAGGGGTTGGTATTACAAATCCAGCACCCCAGTGCTTAAGGCCCCCACCATAAGAATGGCTCCCGAAACACCTAGCTCTGAAAGCTAACAGGGCTTGGGTTCTTGAGTCCCACAGGACTATAGCAAACAAAGAAGCAGTTGTTAAGTATGTGAGCACTTAACTCTATAGCTATCCCCTCAGGGGTCAGTGCAGAGGGAGCAGGCAAAAACTAGAAATCAATTATAAGAAAACTGTAAAATTCTAAAATATATGGTTATTTAACAACATGCTGCTGAATAATCAATACATAAAGAATAAATCAAAATAAATTTAGAAAAAAATATCTTGAAATAAATGAAAATGGTAACACAAAATACCAAAACTTATGGCATGCAGCAAAAGCAGTTTTAAGAGATAAGTTTACAGTGATAAATGCTTACATTAAGAAAAAAGAATGGTCTCAACTAAACAACCTAAATTTAACCTCAAAAAACTAACAAGAATGAACTAAGGCCGAACTAGTAGAAAGAAGGAAATAAAAAAGATGAAAGTGGAAAATAATAAAATAGAGATTAAAAAGACAAAAGAAAAAAATCAATAAAACTAAGCTGGATTTATGAAGAGATAAACAAAATTGATAAACTTTTAACTAGACTAAGTAAAGCCTCAATTAATACAATC
Source organism: Aepyceros melampus (assembly GCA_006408695.1). Classification (NCBI taxonomy): domain Eukaryota; kingdom Metazoa; phylum Chordata; class Mammalia; order Artiodactyla; family Bovidae; genus Aepyceros; species Aepyceros melampus. The sequence continues at coordinate 565,878 of SJXQ01001636.1, read as the reverse complement.
AGAAATGAATAAGGAGACATTACAACTCAAAATGTACAAGTACAAAGGAACATAAGATAATACTATAAATAATTATATGCCAACAAGTTAAATTGCTTAGAAAAAACATAAATTTCTAGAAACAAAAAAACACATCAAGATAATGAAGACACAGAGAAATCTCAACAAATTACCAGTAAGGAGACTGAATCTATAATCAAAACCTCCCAACAAAGAAAAGTTCAGAATCAGATAGCTTCACTGGTGAACTGTATCAGAGAGGAAGTAACACCAATCTTTGTCAAATTTATCCAAAAAATTAAAGAGGAGGGAAGCTGTCCAAACTCATTTTTGGAGGTCAGCATTTTCCTGAACTGTGGTATTGGAGAAGACTCTTGAAAATCCCTTGGACTGCAAGGAGATCAAACCAGTCAATCCTAAAAGAAATCAGTCCTGATTATTCATTGGAAGGAATCCAATGAGTTACAATGAATTCACTCAAAGGACTGATGCTGAAGCTGAAACTCCAATACTTTGGCCACCTGATGTGAAGAATTGACTCATGGGAAAAGACTCTGATGCTGGGAAAGATTGAAGGCAGGAGAAGGGGATGACAAAGGATGAGATGGCTGGATGGCATCCCTGACTCGATGGACATGAGTTTGAGCAATTCCAGGAACTGGTGATGGACAGGGAAGCCTAACGTGCTGCAGTCCATAGAGTTGCAAAGTGTCAGACACAACTGAATGACTGAACCAAACTGAATTTTCCTGATACCAAAATCAGTAAAGAACACTAAAGAAAAGAAATTACAGGCCAATACCCTTCATGAACATCAAGGTTCAAAATGCAAAATCCTCAAAAAATATAAGCAAACTGAATTCAACAGTACATTAAAAGGAGTTATGCCATTATTATGTGGGATATATTCCACAGATGCAAAGGTAGTTTAACATCTGCAAATGAAAACATGCAATAAGCCACATCAACAAAATGAAGGATAAAGATTATACAATCATCTTAATGGATCCAGACAAAGAATATGACAAAATTCAATATCCTTTCATGAGAAAAACTTTCAATAAATTTGGGATAGAAGGTTTGTTGTTGTTTGGTCACTGAGTCATGTCCGACTCTTTTTGTGACCCCATGGACTATAGCCTGCCAGGCTCCTCTGTCTACGGAGCTTCCTAGGCAAGAATACTGGAGTGTGTTGTCATTTTCTTCTCCAGGGGATCTTCCTGACCCACAGATCGAACCCACATCTCTTGCATTGCAGGCAAATTCTTTACCTCTGCGAAGGAAAGCACCCTAACACAATCAAGTCCCATACAAGAGAACACATAGGCTTCCTGGGCAGCTCAAATGGTACAGAATCTGTCCATGAAGTGAGAGGCCTGGGTTTGGGAAGATCCCCAGGAGAAGGGCATGACAACCCACTCCAGTATTCTTGCTTGAAGAATTCCATGGACAGAGGAGCCTAGCAGGCTTATAGTCAATGGACTCACAAAGAATCAGACACCACTGAGTGACCAACACTTTCACTTTCATGAGAAACTCACAGCTAACATTGCACTCAATGGTGAAAAGCTGAAAACTTTCCCTCTTAGATCAGAAACAAGACTAGGATACCCAATATTGCCAAAATGTTATTCAGCATAGTATTATGAGTACTGTTTAAAGCAATTAGACAGAAAAAGTATCAGGCATCCAAGTCAGAAAAGAACTGTTACTATTTGCAGATGATATGATATATATAGAAAACCCTATATTTGCCACCAAAAAAATTGTTAAATGAATTCAACAAAGTTGTAGGATACAAAATCAACATAGAAAAATCAGTTCTGATTCTACATGCTAACAATTAACTATCTGAAAAAAATAAAACAAAATCCCATATACAATAGCATCAAAAACAATCTGCTGCTGCTGCTAAGTCACTTCAGTCGTGTCCGACTCTGTGCAACCCCATAGACGGCAGCCCACCAGGGTCCTCTGTCCCTGGGATTCTCCAGGCAAGAACACTGGAGTGGGCTGCCATTTCCTTCTCCAATACATGAAAGTGAAAAGTGAAAGTGAAGCCATTCAGTCGTGTCCGACTCTTAGCGACCCCATGGACTGCAGCCTACCAGGCTCCTCCATCTATGGGATTTTCCAGGCAAGAGTACTGGAGTGGGGTGCCATTGCCTTCTCCCCCAAAACAATCTACTTAGGAATAAATGTATCCAAAGAAGTGAGAGATCTATATACAAAAATCTTAAGACACTGATAAAAGAAACTGAAGACACAAATAAATGGAAAGATATCCTAGCTTCACGGGTCAGAAAGATTAATATAATTAAAATGTCCATAACATCCAAGTGAGCTATAGATTCAATGTAATACCTATCAAAGGGCATTTTTCAAAGCAACAGAAAAAAAATCTTAAAATTGAAATGAAACCACAAAAGAATGCCAAATAGCCAATGTAATCTTGAGACAGAAGAATAATGTCAGAGTTATCACACTTCCTAATTTCAAGTTATATTACAAGCAATCAACACAAGTTATATTACAAGTCATGGTATTGCCATGAAAAGCAGACATACAAGTTAACAGACAGAAGAGAGATCCCAGAAATAAACTCATGCATACACAATTAATCTTCAGCAAAGGACCCAGACATACTCAATGGAGAATAATCTCTTCAATAAATGGTACTGGTCAAACTGGATACCATATGTAGAAGAATGAACCTGCATCCCTATCTTAAACATAAAAATCAATTCAAAATTGATTAAATATTTAAATGCAAGACTTGGAATCATAAAACTCTTGGAATAAAACACAGGGGGAAAGCTCCTTGACATTGCTATTGGCAATGGTTATTTGGATTGAGAACAAAAGTGAAAACAAAAATTAAAAACAGGTGGGACTACATGAAACTAAAAAGCTTCTGCAAAATAAAGATAATAATCAATAAAATGAAGAGGCAACTCATGGAATGGGAATAAATATTTACAAATCATATACCCAATAAGCAATTAGTATCCAAAATATACAAGGGATTCATATAACTCACTAGCAAAACACACAAAACCAAATGCCACAAGTCAAATTGGGCAAAGGACCTGAATATGTATTTTCTAAAGACAAACAGATGGCCAATATATACATGAAAAGGTGTTCAACATCAATAATCCTCAGGAAAATGCAAATCAAACCATAATGAGATATCATCTCACATACTGCTAGGATGTGTAGTATCAAAAAGAGAAGAGAGAAATGCTGGTGAGGAGGCTGGGAGAAAAAGAGACCCTTGTGGATTCTTGGTAGGAACGTAAACTAGTACAGTCACTAAGGAAAACAGTAGGAGGTCCCTCAAGAAACGAAAAATAGACGTATCACATGACTCAGGAATCTCACTTCTGGGTAAATATTCAAAGGACATGAAATCACTATTTCATTATCTCAAAGAGACATCTGAACTCCCAAATTTACTGCATCACTATTCACAATTGTCAAGCTTGGAAATAGTGCAAGCATCTCTCACTTACAGATGAATGGATAAAGAAAATGTAACACACAAACATACCAACACACACACACACACACACACACACACACACACACACTGGATTATGCAATCTTAAAGGAAATCCTGTCTTTTGTGACATTATGGATGAACACAGAAGGTATTATGCTAAATGAAATAAGCTAGACAAGAAAGAAAATAAAACTTATCTAGAACCAAAAACAGCAAATAAAATAGTTGAACTCATAAAATCATAGGGTAGAACGGTGGTTGCCGGAAGCTGGGGGTTGAATTGGAATACAGAAAATTTGGTAAAAGTTTTTAAGCTTTTAGTAATAAGATGAATAATGCTTGAAGATCTAATGTATACAACAGTGAATATAACTGCTAATACTCTATTGTATAATCAAAATTTCTAAGAGAGTAGAACTTAAGTATTTTCATCCAAAAAAAGTAACTATGTGAGGTGATGAATGTATTAAATTAACTCAAGGAGGAAAATCATTTAACGATGTCTGCACATTGTCAAATAATTACACCTATATATGTTAGATATATGAATTATAATTTTGCATTCCAATTATACTTTAAAAAGCTGAAAACATATTTCTAAAAAGTTTCTCTCCCTGAACTAACATAATCCTACAGAAAATACTGAGAACTTTTCTTTGAGTTAATTCTTTCTCAGTGTTTCAGTGCTCATTAGCTGAGTCAATATACAGACCATTTCCTCCCATGTGTTATTTTTACACATTTACTGAGCTCTACCAGTAACCTGGTTGAGGGATGTACTGTATGGATTCTATAACTGGGCAAAAGTTACAGTACAAAACAGGAGGACATGTAAATTTTTCTTATCTACAGCTTGCCTTCTTCCTGTAAATTATAAGAGCAACATTGTGTTTTCTGAGAATGTACAATGTTAAGAAAGATAAAACATATGCATGCATACATTCCTGGTCCTTTAACCCCTGCTCTTTTGTACTTTTAGTTTTTTACCTCATTTCCTAGAAGGGCATTTACACAGGCTTCTGATGCATCGCAGATGGCTGTGAGATCATGTCCTCCTTCTAGAGCCAACACCACATGTCCATCAGCCAGTGTCATCAACTGCTTCGTCAAATGACCAAAGCCTACCATAATGCAAACAGAACATTTCAGAGTATAAATTAAAAGTCAGCTGACCACTAGAAGCTAATATTGACTGAGCATTTATTGTGTGTATGTCCTTTCTCAGTGCTTCCCCGTGCTAACTCATTTAATACAGTAATTTGATCAAATTTTTATCGAATTTTGATAATTTGATAAAAGATCTTGGCTCACAAAATCCACGATCCTGCAGCTAAGAAGTCTCACAATTAAGATTTTCACCAGTCACACGTGCACTCTTCACTGCACACATTACTGCCTTTCACAGTACATTCTGTGTACACCTGAATGCAAAGTGTTCGGCTGATATTAATAAAGTATGCAATTCCATTTGCTTAATATTTGTTTCTTCTTTCCATCATTTGCCTTTATTGTAAAAGGAAGAAGTTTTTTCCATGTATCACCTCAAATTACATACCTATCACATTAGATTTTATAGGCATTCTTTTTACTATGAAATAGCTGATGAATACAAAAATTAATATCTAAGTATGACATAACAAACAAGTGGTCACTCACCTCCCAATTTAAGGAAAATATTTTTTGAAGCCCCCTGCATGCAACTCTCTAATAATATAACTCCCCCTCACTGTGGGTAATCAGGACCCTGAGTTGGTGTTTATGACTCCTTTGCTTTTCATTGTTTAACCTGCTTATTCTGAAATTTTATAAAAAATGGTTTTATACTTTTGCAACATGCTCTTTTCACACTTTGTGTTAGTTCATTTCTGTCAATACATGTAACAACAGTTTTATGCTCTCTAGTAGGCCATTTAATGCATATAAAATAGTTTATTTACCCACTCTCCTGTTGACAAATATTTATGTTTTTCTGTTATTTAAAAAAAAAAAAAAATGCCCCTATGGGATTTCCTGGTGGTCCAGTGGTTAGGACTCTGTGATTTCTCCACCATGGGCCTCCGTTGGGTCCCTGATTAGAGGAGCAAGGATCCCACAAGCGACCAAAAAAAGCCCATAAGAACATTCTTATACCAGCCTTCTGGTGCACACATGCAGGAGTGGAGTAAAACTGCTGTGCCTTACAACCTGCTAAATAAAACCAGATCGTTTCCAAAGGACTGCGATCAATCCCCACTGTGAGAAGCCGTGTGTATCAGGTCCCAGCTTAGTTTCATCCTTGCCAACATTTGGTGTGATGGGCCATTCATGTGGGTGGCAAAGAATGGCATCTTACTGTGGTTTCATTCAGAATAAGGAGAAACCTTTCTATTTCTACTCTGAATTGAGTTTTTATTATAAACAGATGTTGAATTTAATTATTTTACTACACCAAATGAGATGGGTTTTCTCCTACAATTTCATAGTGTTGTTACATTAATATTTCAAATATTTAGCCATCATTGAATTTATGGAATAAAGTAAGTTTGGTTACGATATATTATCATTTTTATACACACTGAATTTATTTGACTAATGCTTTGTTTAGGATTTTTTCACTATGTTGATGAAAGAGGTTAATCAATAAATTTCTATTCTTTTACCGACTATGTTGAATTTTATTATGGCTGGACCTTCTTTTTCTATTATTTGACCCAAGAATGGATTTCTAGGTAGAAATCTTCTGTAAACCATTTGACTCTTCTGTTTTGTCTGAGGAAGACATTTATTGAGAATTTTCTTAGGGATTAGGGGACTATTCTTGCTTTCAATATCTTCCCAAGTTACATTTTCCAAAAATTTGTATCTTTTGTGTTCAAATGTATTCAATACAGTTGTTTATTACCTTATCACCATATTTTGGAACCCCAGTGAGATGCAGTCATTGTTAGTACAGCCTCAACATCTCTGAAGTTTTCTTTCATTTATTTTCTGTCTCTTTCTGTCCGACATTATGTGTATTTTTGTTGAAGATTTACCTTCCAGGCTTTTTCACTCCAGATGTATCTAGTCTGCTATTTATATTTTCATCAATATTTTCATTTCAGTGATTCTGTTGTTCAATCTTAGGTGTTCTTTTGGTTATATTTCATAACTTCTTAGTCACTTTAATCTTTCAAGTTTTTATTTCTTTAGACATAATTATTTTATATTCTATATCTGCTATTTGAAGTCTATGGTTTAGTTTTACTGTTTTTGTTTTTGCTGATTCAGCCTCATGATGTCTTAATTTTCCTTTGCTTTTTTTTTTTTTGGAGTTCATATTCATCAGAACTTTATATATGAGAAAGCTTGGAGAACAGATTTGAATATGATATTTACCTCTGAAACCCAAGATGAGTGGGATTTTGTTTATTTCTGCTGGATGGCTGAAACATTACCAAGCAGGATAAATTTTAAATCCTGACCAAAGGGTTGCTTTTCAAAATGTACAGATAATGTAAATATGGATCCCAAAACTTGATTACAAATTGTCATAGAAAAGACATTTTTTTTCCCTTTTCATTCCCTTTGAAATTTTCTGTATTGACAGTTATAGCTAAGATCAATTTGTTGTTTTGCTCAGCAGTGTCTCCTTTTCTCCTATTGATCCTTTTCTTTAGAGTTGGCTCTTTGACATTCCTTTCTTTATTCTGCTCTCCAATCAAAACTCTTCCCTTTGGAGACCGAAGGCTTTGGCTCCCTTTTTGAGAATGCAGGAGTCTATTAATGTTCAAACTTTTGCCAACTGTATACTTTAGGATGGCCCAGAGTGGCCAACAGCCGCAGTATTTGTTTGCTTTTCTCCCTCTTTTTGGAAGTCCTCATAAATTTAAAAGAGTAGTTTTCATATTTACATGTAGGAGTATTTCAGAATATACAGTCTCTCATATTGCCAAATGTAAATCTCTTGTTCAGTGTCTAAAAAATTATAACAATTCATCAATGTGCCCAATTTTAGGAACAATTGAAAAAAAAGAATAAATAAAAATATTTAAAACCATGTGTTCAACATTGTTTAATTTGCTTTAAGAACTTCCAGGGAACATATATTTAGTTTTTAAATCAATTATATTTTTTAAATAATTGATAGATGTTTTGCTACAGGGTAACATCTGGGCTCCGCTCACAGATCCTCAAGTGCTCAGTGGCTCACAAGTTCCTGAATCAACTTGTTGAAAACAAGTGGCCAAGATTTCAGAGTAGGAAGACCCTGAACTCACCTTGTCCCCAGGGCATGCTGGAATTACAACTATTACAGAGCACCTATTGAGGAGAAAGACTGAAGGGTATCAGAGATCTTCAACAACTGAAGACACAATGAAGGAACCACAATGACACGGGTAGGAAGGGTAAAGGTGTGGTATAGTCAAGAACCGTATTCCAGGGTGGGGACCACAAACACAAGGATAATCACAATTACAGAGCTTCTCCCCAAGGAATGAGGCGTCTGAGGCCTATTACAAGCTCCACAGTCTGGGTGTCCTACACTGGGAAGCCAAGATCCTAGAAGTTTGGCTTTGAAGGCCAGTGGGGCTTACTTTTGGGAGAGTCAAAGGGCAATGGGAAATAGACCCCAGTCTTGAGGCACACACAAAATCTTACATAATTCAGGACTCAGGGCAGGAGTCATAATTTGAAAGGAGCCTATGTCAGACCTACCTTCTGATCCTAGAGTAATGAAAGGGGAAAAAAACCCTACAAACAAGAATACTCTCCCCAGCAAATCTTTCATTCAGATTTGATGGAGAGATCAAAAGCTTTACAGACAAGCCTAAGCTAAAAGAGTTCAGCATAACCAACAAAGCTTTATAAGAAATGTTAAAAGGACTTCTCTATGTGAAAAAAAAGTCATAACTAGAAACATGAAAATTACAAAAAGAACTATTTCATTGGTAAAGGCACATATATAAAAAAGGTAGTAAATAAGCCACATATAAAGCTAGAAGGAAGGTTTAAAGATCAAGGGAGTAAAATCCACATAAGTACTACTTATCCACAGTAAGTATTTAAGGGACACACAAAACAAAAAGATGTAAAATACTATGTCAAAGAATGTAAATGTGGGAAATGAAGTTAAAATTCATAAGAGAGCAGCAACTTAATCATATTTCTGTATGTCTGTGTGCTCAGTTGCTTGGTCCTATCTGCCTCTTTGCAAACCTATGGACTGCAGCCTACCAGGCTCCTCTGTCCATTGGTTTTTCCAGGAAAGAATACTGGAGTGGGTTGCCATTTCCTGCTCTAGGGGATCTTCCTGATGCAGGGACTGAACCCACTGTCTCTTGCATTGGCAGACAGATTATTACCACTGAGCCACCTGGGAAAGCCCCCATATTTATATTTAAATCACTATATACAAACCTCATGGTAACCACAAAGCAAAAATCTATAATAGATACACACACAGAAGAGAGAGAGGAACTCAAACATAATTCTAAAGATAGCTGTTTGCCTTTAAAAGACACATGAAAACTCAATGCACTCAACAGATAAATATAGAAAAAGATATCATTTGTGGTTATCGGAGGTGGGATTTGGGGGGAAGGGGAATTACAGGAAAGCAGTCAAAAGATGCATACTTCCAGTTACAAGATAAATAAGTACCATGGAAATAATGTACAGCATCGTAAATCTGATAACAGTGCTGTGTCACATATGAAAGTCGCTAGGAGAGTAAATCCTAAGAGTTCTCATCAGAAGGAAAATACTTTTTCTATTTCTTTAATTCTGTACCTGTTGATGATGGCTGTTCACTAAACTTACTGTGACAATCATTTCATGATTTATATAAGTCAATTTATTATGTTATACACTTATTTTGGGGGGCAGTTTTATGTTTACAGAAAATTTAAGCAGAAGCACAGAGAGATCCAACACGCCACCCCACCTTGCTGTGGTTTCCCCTATTAACAACATTCTGCATTAGTGTGGTGCATTTGTTACAGCCAATGAGCCAACACTGATAACTTACATTACTGTTTACAAAAGTTTATGACCAAGCTTTTCTCTTTTTGTATAACTCTATGGGCTCTGACAGACGCATAAAGTCATGTATCCACCATTACAACATCATCCAGAATGCTTCAAGGCCCTATAAATCTCCTGTGTTCCACCTATCATACCTCCTGTCTGCCCTGCAACAACCCCTTATCTTTCTTGTTTCTATAGTTTTGCTACTCATTTTTCAATGTTTATATTAATTAAAATTTTTAGTTTCTTTTATTAACCATTCTAAAGTACCAAAGACTATATTTCACTCTCCTTCATTTACTACTTATAATATGTATAATATCAATATTTCTATATTCATGAAAACTTAAAACAATACCTTGAATATGAAATGCATGGTCTTCAAGCCTGCCTAGGCTGTTTTCAAGCCTGACCTTGTTCCTCTCTTAAATATTATGGTTTTTTTGTGTGGAAAGAAAAAGTAAGTTTTCAGAATACAGTTGGCAGAACCAAATCAAAGTCTATACAACTGTCAAACAATAAGATCCCCAAACCAAACTAAGTTGCTTCCATTTTGGAATAATGAAATAGTATCTTCTTATTCCTTGGAAATACACTGAAATATTCACTCAATAAACTAGAGCTGTCCAGAATTTCAGCTCTGGTATAGCACTTGAGGTTAAGTATGAATAAGACAAATCTATTATGATAGAAGTCAAAATATTCACTTTATAATGATTGTATGTTTCTAAATACTTGGCAAAACGATTCTAAAAAGATTTAAAAGTAGATGAAAATTGTTTCCAAGCATTACTGCATTCAAGCATTATTTTCCACACCTATGGGCCTCACAATGATACCAAGAAAAATCTTTTCCACAGGCCATTTAAGAATGAGGCTGACCACATTAAACTCCACCTTTTTATCCAACTGCTATGAAAAGAGCAGTAAGCTTACAGAAAATGTGAAATGCAAAGTTCCAATCCTTAATGCTTAGAAATATTCTTGGTCTAAGTCAAGGCACATAGTAAATAATTCCATTCTGGAAGAAATATTCATAAAACTCACAGGCAAATATTTCTGCTAACCATATTGTTAAATATTCTGAACAGCTTTTCCTGTAATATAAGCCATGGCCACAGTGATAACTTTAAAAGATATAATAATAAATCAAGCAGGTATGCCAAATCTTTCATACTGAAGGTTCCTAACAATTGAGAATTCAATTATCTAAAGTCACTGCTGAGCAGATCAAATCACATGGATTTTAAAAAGGAAGGGGGGAGGGAGAGGAAGAAAAATCTCAAATCTGATTTAAGTTCACTCTTTTCCTTTGAGAATAAAAAAAAAAAGTCCCATAAAATACCAAATTTAGATGGGATAGTAAAAAGTGGAAGGAAGAATGGAATGAAGCTAATCTTTGATCTCTATCCAAATTCCTCTTTCTTTTACCTACAGGGTTTATTTCCATTCACATGTTACCCATGTGATCTCTGGAGCCACAGATTGAGGCAGCTGAACTTTGAGTTATCCTTGCACAAAACATTCAAGTGGAGTATAGAAACAAAATTTCTGAGTCCTACGCTCTCTCTTCTCATCAAAGCAAGGAATTTAAGAATAAGTTTTACTTCTGTTAACCTGAGTTCTACTGTGTCCATTGTAGAGGGATCTGAAAAGCTAAGTGTGGCTACCAGTGTCAAGGTATTACTCTTCCAGATATGTGAAAAAGAAGACTCAATGGTATGTGTGGTTATGTGATTAGAGAGTTACAGAACATAATTTTAATGGGAGTAATTACAAGTTACATTTGATAGCATTTACTTCTAGGGCACAAAAACTCATCCTACTGGTCACAGCAAACTGAATTTGCACAGCTGGAAAATTACAGCCAAGCACAGTGCCAGGAAGGTTGTCCTCAAGGAGGTTTCAGTGTCCTGAGTGTGAGGGCTCATGGAAAAGAAGCAATTAAGCAAGAAAGTCAATCTGTATAAATTATGCTGAGCTGAAGCAGCCACAGATATGCTATGGGGGTGGAACTAGGCACTCAGGGAGGAGGCTAGGGTAGCAAGATGGATGGGGTCAGGTCAGTACTAAAACTGTTATGCAGTTAACGAAAAACCCTAAAAGATGATGCTGTTAAAGTGCTGCACTCAATATGCCAGCAAATTTGGAAAACTCAGCAGTGGCCACAGGACTGGAAAAGTTCAGTTTTCATTCCAGTCCCAAAGAAAAGCAAAGAATGCTCAAACCACTGCACAATTGCACTCATTTCACATGCTAGCAAAGTAATACTGAAAAAATTCACCAAGCTAGACTTCAACAGTGAACTCCCAGATGTTTAAACTAGATTTAGAAAAGGCAATCAGAGATCAAATTGCCAACATCTGTTGGATCATATAAAAAGCAAGAGAATTCCAGAAAACATCTACTTCTGCTTTATTGACTATGCTAAAGCCTTTGACTATGTGGATCACAACAAACTGTGGAAAATTCTTCAAGAGATGGGAATACCAGACCACCTTACCTGCCTCCTAACAAACCTGAATACAGGTCAAGAAGCAACAGTTAGAACTGGACATGGAAAACAGAATGGCTCCAAATTGGGAAAGGAGTACATCAAGGCTGTATATTGTCACCCTGCTTATTTAACTTATATGCAGAGTACATCATGTGAAATGCCGGGCTAGATGAAGCAGAAGCTGGAATCAAGATTGCTGGGAAAAATATCAATAACCTCAGATATGCAGAGGACCACCCTTATGGCAGAAAGTGAGGAAGAACTAGAGAGTCTCTTGAAGTAAATGAGAGTGAAAAAACTGGCTTAAAACTCAACATTCAAAAAACAAAGGTCATGGCATCCAGTTCCATCACTTCATGGCAAATAGATAGAGAAACAATGAAAAGAGTGATAAACTTTATTTTCTTGGGCTCCAAAATCACTGCAGATGGTGACTGCCGCCATGGAATTGAAAGATGTTTGCTATTTGGAAGAAAAGCTATGAGACAGCATATTAAACTGAGACAGTATATTAAAAAGCAGAGACGTTACTTTTCCAACCAAGGCCTGTGTAGTAAAAGCTATGGTTTTGTCCAGTAATCATGTATGGATGTGAGAGTTGGACCATAAAGAAGGCTGAGCACCTAAGAATTGGTGTTTTTGAAATGTGGTGTTGGAGAAGACTCTTGAGAGTCCCTTGGACTGCAAGGAGATCAAATCACTCAATCCTAAAGGAAATCAATCCTGAATATTCATTGGAAGGACTGATGCTGAAGCTCCAATACTTTGGCCACTTGATGTGAAGATCTGACTCATTAGAAAAGACTGTGGGAAAGGCAGGAGGAGAAAGGGATGACGGGGAATGAGATGGTTGGATGGTATCACTGACTCTTTGGACATGAGTTTGAGCCAGTCCCGGGGGATAGAGATGGACAGGGAAGTCCGTGTGCTGCAGTCCATGGGGTTGCAAAGAATAGGACACGACTGAGCAACTGTTTGTTTATTTATTTATTACTGAAAATCAGCCTCAGTAGTTGTCCCAACCATGTGCACTGACTATGACAAAATATCATAAGAAATATTTTTTAAAGTGAACGTTGTTAACTTAAGCTCTTTTGAGGAAATCTAGAATGTGGTGCTAACGGTACTACTGCCACTACACTATACCTTATAGTGTATATATGTAGCCTGTCTGCTCTAAAAAGCATTAAAGTAAATTACTGTAAGCAGATATGCATCATTATAGGCATTAGATGGAAGGTACATTGTAAAAAAAAAATTCTCTTGTTTTTGATGACTAAACAAACACATGGAACTGGTAACTAACAAGACTGAGACGCCACTGAGGAAGAGAACTGGAAGGACATCTTCAGTTAGAAATCTTCTGCTCAGTTCCACGGATTCACTGGAAGCAAACTTACTTTTGTTGCTTCTGAAAATAATATTAAATAAGTTGCAAATATGGTAGTGATTCAAATGATCAGTTTCACTTTGATTTCCTGAAATTCTGTAGGGGTATATTTCTGCTTAAGAAGTCAAAATTGTGTCAGCATTTTTTCCTAAGTTTGGGAAACTGTTTGAAATGAGAAGTTGATCTAGGAAAGCTCCAAGATTAAACTTTAGATTAATAATTAACCAATAGAACATAAAAGGATTCACCCTTTAAAATGGCATGTGTCAAATGCTTCTCCATGTTTCCCAAATAGTTCCCAGGATATTGGTAGTGCAAAAACACAATCCTTACTTTAATTTCCATTTGAAAACAACTATCTTCAAAACAAAAAACACACGTTCATTGTTTAAAATGCGGAAAATTATTAGAAAATAGTCAAAATTATGGAATATATAACAAATATATGTTGCTACATATTATTATTCAAAAATTAAATATAAATAAAATAATTTACATAATAAACCCAGTCCTCTAAACCAGAGATAGCCAGTCCCACTTTTGTGAAATTTCATGCTATCATTTTTTGTACATTTAAAAAATAAAATAGGATTACACTGTACTTTTAAAATTTATATTTATAAATATAAATATAGTAGAAAACATTTTGTATACTCTACAATATCCTTTTAACATACTACTTCTATGTTTTTAGACATTAACTTACTAGTTTTCAGCTTTATATATAAGGCTGTAAATAATATCCTCCTATATGGTGAAGTAGTCACTTATCTGATTCTAATGTTATTATCTATTATTATTGGATGAAAAGAGGCTTGCTCTTTTGCCTGTTAACTTTCCTCTTTTATTCCAGAGTATGAGATAGAACATATACTGTAAGGCACATGAAGGCAAGATGGAAATGAAGTTCCTTAACTTTATAAACTTCATTTGTGTGTTCAGCAATGGATAACTGAAACATTCTTATAGAAGCCCAGAGAAATGAGATACTCCTAGAAAGTCTGCTTTTATTATGAAATTGAAAACATGGAGTGTATCAGAACTCTTTAAGGGACTGACACTGAGGACTTCTGCTGTGGCTTGAAGAGGGACTTCTCTCTAACTTACAGTGTAGTTACCATTGTTGTTTTGCTATTCTATAAAAGTCAGACTCTAGAATCAGCAACCAATGCCCAAGAAAGGTACTGGCTCATGATTCACTTGATTAATAAAAATAATAGTGATACAAAATGATTAATTAGAAATCACTCCTACTTGTAAATCTAATTTTGCTGATGTCAGCCTCCCATTCACTACAAGTACTTCTCTATTATTTCCAAGGACTGCCTGTCTGCCAGGAAAGCTTCAAGTAAAAACAACAACAACAACAACAAAAAACAGTGATAGAGACAATCCCCATCCCCATAGTGCCATTAGGACTTTCCTGTGGCTCAGACGGTAAAGCGTCTGTCTATGATGCGGGAGACCCAGGTTCGATCCCTGGGTTGGGAAGATCCCTTGGCAAAGGAAATGGCAATCCACTCCAGTATTCTTGCCTGGAAAATCCCATGGACAGAGGAGCCTGGTAGGCTACAGTCCTGGGGTCGCAAAGAGTCGGACATGACTGAGCGACTTCACGTTCACGTTCATAGTGCCATTTAGCAGAGGTAGTAGAATGAGAATCAGCAGCAGCGACAGTCTCTTCAGAAATGTATGTGCGTGTTCAGTCACTAAATTTTGTCTGACTCTTTGCAACCCTGTGGACTGAATCCACCAGGCTCCTCTGTCCATGGGATTTCCCAGGCAAGAATATTGGAGTGGGTTGCCATTTCCTCCTCCAGGGGATATTCCTGACCCAGGGATCAAACCTGCGTCTCCTGCATTGCAGGAGGGTTCTTTTTTGACATCTAATATGTTACTGAGTTATGTAATTTTCATAACTCTTTCTGACATGTTAAAAACCCTCAATAACAATTTTACTCATTTTTAAACAGGTTAGATTCATTTGATCCTAAAATAGCTGCGAAGACTTCACTGCAAATCCGGTATAGTAGGGATCCCCAGAGTCAAACACTTTTGTTCTGTTTTGATTTGCAATTTAATTTTGCATATCCACTGGCAAATTTTCCCTAGTTACATTCAGGAAAGATCAACTGAAGAATGCACATACGGTGAAGTATAATTGCAAAAACTGGAGCCATTTTCCTCTCTAAACCCCTTGGTCATTAACTTAACCATGCTTTTCTTTAGGAAGATGCAGTCAAACTCAAATTGAGAGAGAAGTTTGGGTAGCATGTGGCTGTCTCATGTACTCTGAGGCTCTCGAGCAGGACTTCAAAGCAGAAGCTGATTGTTGCAGATGGGAAGAATGCTTTTCACAGAAATACCTTTTTAAGACTCATGATGTTGTAATTCATATGGTAGGCACTTGTGATTCGTTCCTGATGATGTTGGGATCATTTAACTCACAAAGCCAGTGTTGCTACCATAAAATCCTTTCATCTATAGCCAAAAAACGTTTATTTCATGCAAATGAAAAATTTTCATTAAAGAATCACCCTAATAATGGGGAAGGTATATGTTTTCTGGTCACGTTTAAAATGTAAATTTATGAACATATTTGAAGATTCATTTCACTTTAAGATCTTTATTTATTTGATGTCCTAGGACTCTTTTCAAGGTCACTGAAACCGGAAATCACTTTTAGAAGAAATATGGAGATTATTATCATTAAATCTTTCAGTTGGCTTATTCCAAGCAGCCCTATAAATATTGCATATGTTTTAAGAAGGTACTTTCAAGTAAAGTAAAAATCCTTTTACTGTTCTTGTCAGTGACGCTTCAGAAGGTAACTTTATATTCTCAGCACCTTTCATAAACAAATGAATAGTTGGTTTGTATTAAACAGTGTCTGAGACAGCAAAATACTCCAAAGCAGTATTTCAGAAAAATGAAATTAAAAAAAATTATCTTCAGGAATTCCTGAGAATAAAATAGCAAGAGAAGTTGACTGGCATTTTGACCCTCCATCCATCCATCCATGATTTATCTATCTAAAAAGCAACAAGTTATTTACTAAATGCCTACTATGTACCACAGTTTTATATATAAATGTTAAAATTCATGAACCTCAGTTTTCTCAGCTGTAAATACAACTAATGACTATTCTGCCTCACAGATATGAAATAAATATCTAATCATAAAAAGCCACCTCAATATATGCATATATATATATATATATGTAT
Source organism: Aepyceros melampus (assembly GCA_006408695.1). Taxonomy (NCBI): domain Eukaryota; kingdom Metazoa; phylum Chordata; class Mammalia; order Artiodactyla; family Bovidae; genus Aepyceros; species Aepyceros melampus. The sequence goes on along the minus strand of SJXQ01001636.1, from coordinate 549,274 downwards.
GTATGACAGAGAAGGCAATGGCACCCCACTCCAGTACTCTTGCCTGGAAAATCCCATGGATGGAGGAGCCTGGTAGGCTGCAGTCCATGGGGTCACTGAGGGTCGGACACGACTTCACTTTCACTTTTCACTTTCATGCATTGGAGAAGGAAAATGGCAACCCGCTCCAGTGTTCTTGCCTGGAGAATCCCAGGGATAGGGGAGCCTGGTGGTCTGCTGTCTGTGGGGTCACAGAGTCAGACATGACTGAAGCGACTTAGCAGCAGCAGCATATATGTATGAACAGAACCTAGCACATAGTAGGTATTCAGTTTTTATATTTTTGAATGAAAGAATTTAATCTTAAATATTCCAACCCCTTCTTTAAGGTTGAGGAAACTAAGACCCATAAAGATCAATATCAAGGCAAACAGTTAACTACAGAGTTGGGATGAGAACTCTCTGCATTTTCCACCATTCAGCCCACTCAGTAGATATTAGGACTGCTCATTTTTTTTCAGAAATGATTTCCAGTTCAAAAAGAACTTTAAAGAGAATTCCTAGACACCAAATGGCTTTTACAAATCATTGCTTTGGTGTGCTAAGTGTAAATAAACCAGAAGCATGTGAATTAAATTTCCCTTAACAAACACAAATATAAAACCATTGAGGAGAAAAAAATCCCTAGAAAATGCTTTTGGGTATCATAGGACCATTCCTTCCCACCCCTCAACAAAGTTGTTTTTGCCAAACCCCAACTGCAATTTGATTTGCCAATCTCTAGCTTCTACTGCTGTTTTCAATAAGGCATTAAACACATGGGATCTATTCTCTCATCGATGCTCAGGCATAATTGGCCAAGTGGGATGGAACAAGAGCAGGAAAGACTCATGCTAAGCAATGATGATCCCATTACAGTACTCTGCATTATTCAAATTCAACCAGTATTTACTAAGCACACACAATTAACAACAGCTAGGGAACTACATGGTTGAAAGAGATCATTCTTGCTTCCAAAGAACTAAATTACATACAAGAGGCATATACACATATAAATACAATTTGACATGGAGAAAGATAACTGATATAAAACAAATACGTTTTTACAAAGCTTAATAGATCTGTTTAGAGGGAACTCAGAAGATAATAGAGGAGACAGTCAAACATCTGCAGTGTTATGCATTTGTCTATCTTTGCCTCAGCTTCCCACTTTTGATATAGGAACAGTCTTGTCGGTTTCAGTGAAATAATATATGTAAAATGCATGTACCCAGCACTTGACACTCAGACAGTATCAATAACTATTACTTCCTCACCAGCCCATCAGCCTCTTCATGATTCAAAAGCTATCTTAGATAAATTGGCAATTATTCTAAATGGCATTATTCTTTTCATTCATTTGGTTTTTCTATTAGTAAACTTAGTTCTAGAGTCACTCGATATGCGCACATAGGATCATCTATATTGCAGTTCCAGACAGCAAAATGAGGAATGGAAGAGTAAGTGTGGAGAAAAAGAATTCATATTTTGAGATAATCGTCTTTAAAATTTTTTCAAAAAATAAATCGCCAAGAATTGATTGATACCTTGGAATCTAGCATACAGCTTGGTACACAGTAGGTGTTCAGTATATGCTATCGAAGGAATTAGTGAATATGGAATGAATATATTCTATTAACTTAATTCCATTTCAATTACATTAGTATGGTAGGTAGAATTCACAGGACCTCTGAGAACTCTTGCTCTTGAACAGAACTCTCTCTCTTGAGTGTGGACAGAATCTGTGCACGTAATGTGTTACTCCTGTGGAATGGCAAAAACGAGTTTCAGTTGACTTTGTGTAAACCAAAAGGAAGATTTCAGACAGTGTCAGGGGAAACTGGTGGGTCCTGGTCGCTCCGATAATCTAATCACAGAAGCCCTTTAAAAGCGGAGTTTTCTCCGGTTGGTATTATACGAGGAAGTGAGATTTGAAGCATGAGAAGGACTCGACACACCACTGATGGTTTGAAAACGTTAAGGGACCACGAGAGGAGAAATGCTAGTAGCTTCTAGCCAGCAAGGAAATGAGGACTTCAGTTCTACAACTGCAAGAGATTAAATAAACTCCAAAGAGGATGGTTCCTTAGAATGTCTAGAGTAAAGAGCCAGCCTGGCTGATATTTTGATATCAGCTTTGTGAGACTGGAAGCAGGGAACCCAGTTGGGTCGGTGCAGACTTGTGACCTACCAGAACTGTGAGGTAATAACAGGATGGTGTTAGGCATCAATAAATTCACATATCCCTGAATATACTAGAGGCCCAAGATAAATCAACAGCAGAATAACAGTTCATGAGGTGAAACTGATAGTGTAAGGCAAGTTGGCATAGTAATGTTAACTACAACAATGAACAATTCTAAAATATTTATGCTGTGCCAGGTCCTGGGGTTCATATAGATGTTCATGGAATCCTCACGCCACTTATGAGGTAGCTGTGGAGAGTACCCAACCTTCTAGAGGGGCAAACAAAGGGAAGTTGAGTAACTTTCCCAAAGTCATACTGGGAATAGAGTAATATATAGTAATATCAGGACTCAACTCAGGCTTTAGAGTCTGAAACCTTAACCACTGACCCTACTGTTTAAAATAATTTTTCAAAAAATCTACACACATAAAGCATGTTTAGTTTTCTCTGTGAATAAGATGAAGTAACCAGTGCATGTCACCATGTGTCCAAAGGATTCATCTGTCCTCACTGTCCTGCACCCACTTCCCCACAAAGTGTCAAGGGCCAGAATGCTAAGATGCATGCCTTGGCAATGCCTGAACAAACTGTCTGTTAGAATAAGATTATGATGAATTCTTAGTCGTGATGAGATACTTCAAATACAGGCAGTGCTGCTAGCTTCTCTGTTACCTTGAACCAAGGTCAAAATCTATGGGTCTCTTTGTTTAAAAGAACAAAAGAATTCTAGTCCTGGATGAAAATGAGTTTGTGTAAATTAGGTGACCTTTTCCAGGCAGAGAGATTTCTAGAACTGTGAACTCTTCTAAAGAGTCAAGGGCTCTGTATGATCACTAGCCATGTCTGACTGGACACTGCAAGGCTTCTCTAAATAATGTATCAAGTGCTGAAGGAATTATGGGAAGTGTTACATGGCTGAAAGAGTGCACAAGCTGGGAGAGGATCCTGTATCTGGAGATGGGCAGACACGCCAGAAGAAAAGTACTCACTTGCAGAGAGCAGTGAGCTTATCTATAGCAGCCACCCACCCACCTGTCCCTGGCCTCTCACATTTTTTAGGGTTAAATTCAAAGCCTTCAGGACACAGTCTCTCTTTCCAGTCTCATCTTCTGTCACACCCATGTTTACTCTTCCCTTAAGTTAAACATAACTATTTATACAATTTGATGAACACAGCAACCAGAGTCTACATTTCTGAGTATCCACTGATGTAATGTCTTGTCCACATCCAGCTAACCCCTACTTGTCTTTTAAATTTGTGTAATCAACGTCCTGAGCCCCCTGGGCAATGCAGAGTTGTTCTTTTGTGTCCTCTTCACACTGATTTCTCTCTCTAATCCTTAATTTGTGAGTTCATCCTTCGAGGTTGTAACCTGCTGGCCAACAGTGTCTGTATCTTGCCTGGCTTCGTATATTCAGTGCCTAGTACAGTACTTGGCATTCTCAGTACGTTAATTGAATGCTGATGTCTAAATAGTACAGAGCAAGCTGACTTTATAGACCTGGATCAATGTGTGTTAACACCTAAACTATATATGGAACTTATTGCATGGTAGGCTCTTTACAACTTCTTTAATGCTCAACACAGTCAACACACACACACACACACACACACACACACAAGAGGTACTGCCATTATTCTTAAATGAGAAGTGGAAAATAAACAGAGAAAGGTTAAGTGCATTGTCCAAGGTAAAAGAACAGAGGTCGGATTTAAACCTTACTCTGGAATCCACATTCTTAAATTACAATACCTGTTTTTGGATTCAGGGCCCATGGTGATACTCAAGAGCTATTTTTGAAGAAAAGTAAAGAAAAGCAAAGCCCTGAAAAATTTTGTGATTCTATAATATATCTACTGTGGAATAAACATTTCCCTTTCTTAATTTTTTTTAATACTGTAGCCAATACAAGTAAAAAATCTTTCTCAAAGACTGCTTACAGGGAGCATCCAGGAAAAAAGTTTAGGTCCAGAGAAATACAACAGGCCAAAGAGAAAACTCAAGTCCCTGTCACAGACATTTCTTACACACTTCTATGGAACTTATAAGAAATGTCATTAATTTACAGAATGAAAGTAGAATACCATGTTTTCAAGAGGATTCCAAATAATCATGGCTGATCCATTCACTGAAGAGGTTTTTTGAGAATCTACTATGTAACAGAAACTGTGCTGGCCAATGAGAAATAGTTTTGAGCATAACAAAGACAGTCTCTATCCTTACATCACTTAGAAATTAACGTTAGTGAGAGCCACCGTCACCAGGTACCATGCTAGGTTGTGAAATACACTATCTCATATAATCACTACACAACTGCCCAGGCAGGAGAATGAACTTACCCAAGCAAGACAGTCAATGGCAAAGCCATAATAACGAGGTTGTCTGCTGAGTTTAGCAACTGGACTTCAAACCTGTCAGCTGCATTTGAATCCAAATAACGCTGAAGTACTAGTTTAACTATTAATGCTACAGTCACAGCACCAACTGTTCCTGAATAATACTCATCAAATGTTAATGACTGTTACCCACTCTTCTTACTCAAGCTTTAACTTATATTCATAAAAACCAATTTTCAGGAAAAGAAATATCTACTTCGACTTTCTGATATTATCACTTTGAAAAGAAATAGATTACCACCACCACCCAAACCCCTAATTCCTTTTCAAATTAACCTTTGGAACTATGAATAAACTTGCTTTTCAATGTTGGTATAGCATTAATTCATGACTACATTCCCCAAATCCAGCTCAGATAATGATGGTCCCAGCAACACTTGTAGTGAACACTGCCAAAAAGTTTGTCTGCTCGTCCTTGTGGTAACTTTATGACCAACTGCTTTTTAAAATATATGTAGTGTTTGATGCATAGAACCCAAAGTCTTCTGGTCTTTTCTTTAAAAACAATCAAACAACAAAAACCCTACTACTGAGTCTTAATGTACACATCCCTCACAAAAAGATGCCTGTAGAAACAGATAATATCAATAGATAACTTGTCAAAATGCCAGGTGAGTATCAGCAAAATTTTAAATATTTGTTGAAAGGTATAAAAAATTCTCTTCTAAGGAGAAAGAGGACATACGTCTCATTGCCAAAAACATTCCTTGGAATCCCATTTCCCAAATGACCTAGGTTTTTAATTTCAAGACAAAAATACCTGATTTTAAAAGATAAGTATCTACCCTCTGGGAAAAACTGATGATTTCTTATTTTTCTTGCCATAAAAGGAGGTTCAGGAAGCCTCTAAATTATAGGTTTCAAGCAACCATTTAATTTAGATTAAATTAGACAGCAATTGTATTTAAATAAATATGAAATGGCTCTGCATGTATTTGTTAAAGATTAAACCTTCTGTAATAATTGGCTTCTATTACACATTTGTTATTGCTGATTTTTAAAATAAATCACCATTTAATTGAAATACTTAAAGAACATTTACAAAGGAAAGTATAGTATTTAGCAGGACCCATGAGAATCTAATAAGCCCAGTAGGGTAGCTCTTTAAAAAGTAGCCCATTCTCCAATATTGTGGGAGAAAACTTGTAGCAAAATTGTGGCCAGAATCCTACACAATCTTTACAAATGGCATGATTCAGCTTGCCAATATGAAACCAAAAAGAGTTTTACTTTAAATATTTTTTATTAAAGTAGTTTTGGTCTGTCATAGGTTCTTCCCATCTGCCATTAAAAAAAAAAAAAAACCTGAAAGAATTATAGATGGATAAAAATAGGAACTCCCTCATCTCCATCAGACACTTGAGTATAACTGTCATTTTGGAGGGAGAAATGAAATACCCCTGAGGACACTGCACTGTGATTTTTATCCTGCTTTCCTAAGTTGGGGATGTGGAACACAAAAAAAGAGGCTTCTCGAGATCATGCTAAAAGTCCGGCATCTTAAGGCACAATTTCTTTCTGAATGAGGCTCATATCCAACTTACATAAGATACTCTAAACCCTTCAACGTGGCAAAACAAAGCACTTCAGGGAGGGCGGTGGCTTCCTCTACAAGGGTCTTAAGAGATCTGAAAGATGACAAGACTGTGGAATTGAATGTCGAGCAAGTGAACTAAGTGCAGGCCAGTGTCAGAATGGGTAGATCAAAGATGAAGAGGCGTTTTCAGGACTTTGGGGACCAGCCAGGTATGTATCAGAACAAATGAAGGAGAATAATCTGCTGGTAATTCCAGAATCACTAGAACTGGGAGGTCATGGACATCTTTCAACAAGAGTCTGTAATGAGATTAGGCAATGGATTTTCAAACTAAAGATAATAACAGATACACTAGGCTGGGAGTCAGGCTGGAACACCCTTGGGATATGAACTATCTAGTCTATTGTTCTTCCCTGAAAATGTCAGTACAGATTTATCAAAAATAGTTAAAATTGCAGTATCTGGATATTAACAGACAGACCCACCACTGGAAAATGTGGGAATTTTATTAAGGTGTGACCACTGGCATTCTTTCTTATCCCAGTCAAAAGTGTTACAGCTTCAGGGAAAAAAGGACCTGCGTGAACAAAAATCTTAATTAATAATAGATGACAAAAGAAATTTAAAATGACTGTTAAAAGGATGTGCCTTTTATCATAACTATTACGTCTCAAAAGAGTTGTGTAACTCATCATAAAAACTTTCAACCTCAAATTCATTAAGGAGAAATGACTTGTCTTGAGAGAGATCCAGATGTTCTCTGCCAGCTCCTTAAATCCTCCCAGACAATGTTGATTCTTAGTAAGGAATGTTTGTTTCTAGAAAAGATGACCTAGTCCATCTCGTGAAATATCAGTGACAGAGCCAGTGGCACCACTGATTCTGACTCTGGGTGACATTAATTAATAATTAAAAAGGATACTATAACTAAATTCTAATTCAAGTTCTATGATGACCTGCCGGAGAGAGCTCTAGGTGTTTTTCTTTTTTTCCCCATCTCCAGATTTTAATTTCTCTATGGATCAAATAAGGGGGCTGGATTCAGTCAGTGTTTCTTAAAGTGAGGTTGTCTGAAAGTGAAACTCTCTCCTCACCTGGCCTCGCACCATCTTATTCTCACAGTTTCTCCTTCCTTTCCTGCTGCCTCCTCCACCTCCTTCTACCTGAAAAGTGTGGGTGCTCTCCACTTTCCGCCCTCAGTACTCCACTCCTCCTCGGCAAACACTGTCCATCAGTGAACCCTTTCGCTTGCACATCAGTTACATCCATAATCACTAGGTCAAAGACTGACATCTCCATCTCTCTTTAACCCCTTTGCTAGATCTAATTTTCATCTGCGAAGTGCCCTGCAGGGCATTTTTTTTCATGCATCTACATGTGACTCTAACTGAACATGTCTAGGTATTAACCAGACCCATCTTCTACAGCTCTTCCTTCTAAAATCCCCTTAACGTCTGCCCGTGAAATGTTCAGACTATTCGGCTTGGTAATCCAGGCCCCAGTACACCCTACTGTCAAATTGACGTTCCTGAAGAGCCTTTCTTTCTGGAGGCTGCACTGGCTAAGGGTACAGATTTGGGAGTTGGAATTCCATGTCTCTGTCACCAGTGTCATCTCAGGCATGTTCTTCAATTTTCCTGGGTCTCCATTTCCTCTTCCGTGAACTGGAAGTAGTAACACTTGAGATTATGGTAAAAACATAGAAGAATGCACATTTCTTCTGCTTAAGCACAATGTGAGAATGCAGTAAAGTGTAACAAACGGTTTGCTGGAGAGCAAATGTGATGTGTTTACTCACGTCTTTCTTTCCATCTGCTTTTCCTTCTCCTCTTATTTATGTCTAATTCATCATTCAAGAGCCAGCTCTGCTGCCCCCTGTCATTACTCTTAGAAAAATTTCCCTGATCTCTACGTATTTTCCCTGCAGAATTCACTTTATCAGATACTGTCTTTTCTTGCATGTCTTTTTTATTTTCAATTTAATTATGAAATTCTGAAAGAGTTGTTCAGCATCCCAAGCTTTAACATGTCATACAAGTCCAAACAGTAGTATTTACTGAATAAATAAAAAGCCAGTGTTCCTCACTCTTCTGTCCAAAGGGACATTTAGACTGAGCAGTGCCTGTGCTTGGATCTGACTGCAAACTGACAGCCGAACCAGGGAGATGAGTGCTTTGGCATTGTCTCTGCTTTTTCCCCAGGAACACCAGAAGGTTTTGTATTTGCGAACACTGAAAGCATTTCAGCTCACCTTTACTGACTTTTTCTCTCCAGCATATGTGCTCACAGCACTTGAAAGGTAACGCAAAAACTGAAATGGATCATCTCCTTCCTCTGGCACTGTATACTCTGAAGATGCAACTTAACATGAACAAAATGTGGACTCTACCAAAGCAACGCTCAGGAAAGCCTCTCACGGTCCGGAAATAAACATCTGAGATACTCTGCAGGCCAGATGTGCCGACTATGAGATGGCATGTGGGAGAGAAAAGAAAGAACCCAAGCCCATTAAATCTAGCATATTCCCCGGGTGGTTTACTTTTCTTTTGCAAAGATGTGGTGGGGAAGCCCTTTGCTCCTGGCTGCTGTTGGCCCACATTTCCTGGCTGTTTGCTAACAGTTATTAAAAGAGGAAGGCAGGGGAAGGATTGAGAATTACGGCTCTAATAGGCAGATAGAAAGTACCACCTAAACCCAAAATGGTCATGTGCCTCCTTCTCTCTAAAATCTAATATCCACTTCATTAGCCATATGATAGAATTCACCAAAGTTTGATATCACTTTTCCGCAGTCACCTTGAGCAAATCATGTTACCACTCTGAGATACAGGATCCTCACTTTCTCACTCATAAAACCTAGTTCCTTTATATCCATGATTCTTCCTGAGTGAACGATCCATCTTTACCCCCACGTAACAGAGATCTCCAGGTCAAACTCTAATTACTCTCTTCGGCACTCCGAGAAATGGCTGCCAAGTTTCTGGCTGCTGACTGACGTTTCATATCCATGCTAGCGCGCTTTCAAACACAAACCATCCCGAGTCTTTCTTTGTTCTTTGGAGATGTCTGTTTCCGTCATTCCAAGAAAATGCAGGAACAGTCAAACACAGGTGTTTGGGCATGGCCTAACAACCACGGTTCTTTGTCTTCCTTTTTTTTTTTCTTTTTCAGGAGGGAATCTGTTTTAGTGTATAGAAAAAGTCACAAAACACTAATCCCAAAGTCTTGATATCCCCTCTGGTTGTCTGAAAATTCCCTCTGAAGTCCATGAGAACACTGCACTCCATAGACCAAGGCCCATAACTGACAAATGAGGAAATATTCAAGGGGACAGAACTTTAAAGTTAGCAAAGGAAAAAAAAAAAAAACTCTTAATACAGAAAAAGTGATTTTGTTGTTGTTGTTCTTGGAAAAAATGGGAGTTTAAACAGCACATTTATTTCCTTTTAATTTCTGGCTGTCAGACATCAGCTCTGAAGCCCTGATTCGGAACACATGCAGAGTCTCTTTGAAGTTCTGGCTGCCCTTTTTTTTTTTTTTTCCTAACAATGGCAGAAAGATATAAAGAAATTAAACTGCAACATAGTCATGAAACAGAACTTCTGGACTCCTGATTTACAAATAGTCATTTTATTATTTTTTTTTAGGGCTTTATTTTCAAAGCTTCATTGTGGCACATACTTTTTTTTATATATAATTTTTTTCCCTTTAAGCTCAATCGTCAGCTATTCTTTTCCCCTCTAAGATGAAGCATTCTACTTTTATTTCAATCAACTAAAAAATAGTTTATTGTGGTTTTCTAAAGACAAGAAAGAAACTGGAAAATCCTGTTATTACTAATACATTAAATGAAATATTTTTGATAAAAGTCATAGCAATGTAGAGTTTAGCTCTTAAAGTGCCCAATTCTCTTGGCATAAAGACAAAAATGTACCTTAAATTTTCAGGCAGTCTAAAGACATTTTGTCTACTTTGTTTTCATGGTCTAATTACAAAAGATTGTAACTAAAGATTTCAAGGATTCTTAATAAAATCTGCATTTCAGATTTGGTCTGGTAGATGCCACATTTGAAAACATACAAACTCTCTCACACACATACACAGACACACAAACACACACCACATAAACTGATTTCATGTGGTCATTCAGAGGTCATGCATATTTATCTGAACAAGGTGGGTAAGAATTCTGTAATCCAAAAACCCCTTTAAAACCTACATGCAAATATGAATTGGCTAGTCCCCCAAATCATTTTCCTCCTCCTATATTTTTTCTACAAATCTCTTACTGATTTTATGTGTTCTAATGTTTATATTCTTTCCAAATACTGCTATACTCTATCTACCTTTCTTGATTTTTATAGTGAAACTTTTTACTGCAGGGTTTCTTCTCTGTTATATTATTAATGGTCAAAATTTCCAAAACCATGATTTCATCCAAAGTCCTGATCTTCCATCTTTTATGTCAAGTTCCAACTAACATAGCAAAGTGAAATGTGAAGCTGAAAGAACTATCCCCATCACTAGTCAGCTGGTATTCACTTGTGAGAACTGACAGCTAAATTTCAGAGACTTTGCAAGCATAGCCATTATTTAGTATTATACAAACTTACAAAACTTGTATTAAAAACAAAGGCATTACATACTCAACTGTCACCATTTCCTAATTATTTTAGTGCAGTTGCTAATGGAGTTATCCATATCTATTGTATTCATCTGGTGGAAATACTGTATAATGGTTTGCTATTGCCTATCTCTTCTCAACTTGGGTTCCTGATTTCACACTGGTGGCTGAAACTGACCAGGGAGAAATATTATATCACAGAGCTGTCTGTCTGTTGGTTTGGAGAGCTGTGTTTCAAACATTTATCTGGGCTGATAATGGGCCTCTGTACCTATATTATTTAAAATACCTAACTTGCAATTTACAGTGATCACTTGATGGATTATCTTGGGTAAATTCAAGTAAGAATTGGAAGCTGGAATTTATTGTTGTCAGTCTTCCTTTTGGGGGGTACACTGAAGGGAAGAAGGAGAATATGTGTAATTATTTCTACTATTTCTACTTACCTACAGCCTGAAACCCCTCATATCTCCTTAACTGCAGGCTGTTTTTTAATCCCTTCACTGTTATTCAATGTATTGATTTCCTTCCAAGGTTTTAACTTCTCTTCTGCCTAGAAAAAAACTGCATTTTCACATCTATTGAACCACCTCTCAAGGTTCTAATGAAAACTTACATACTCTGTGATGTCAATAGTAATTAGGAAGGTTGGTATAAGAGTCCTCTTATTTTCTGGCACAGGATAGACACATGTGGTCCAAATGAAACAGAAAGAAAACTCTGTGTGTGTGTGTGTGTGTGTGTGTGTGTGTGTGTATTTTTTTTTTTCCTTAGGAGAGGGGAGTAAAGTGTCTATTGTTATGTCATTACCTTAGAATCTTGGACTATAAGTGTCTGGAAGGGAGGTACCAAGTATGTCAAGTAGCCTAATCCCTTAGTATTAAATAATCATCAGATGGTTTGCCAAACTTCCTCCCATTCTATTTTGACAGCAGTCTCCTTCTACAAATGAAAAACATTTCTATGTCAAGTAGTTTAAATTCTATTATTCTGATATGAATGACTGTCTTGAATACAAACAGATTTTAGACAGAGAATTAAGATCTCTCTCTCCAGAAGGGATGTGGAAGAGATTTGGATAAGAACTGGAGAAAGTCTGACCATGGAAATTAGCCATGTGCTGACAAGCCTGCATTATTTATATACATTCACAGAGCCTTTGGTCTAGATCTCAAGAATGCAAGATTCCCCTCAATGTCCAAAAGAGACAGAAAATTTAAGGAGAGAAAATGTCACTTGTATGTGCTACAATCAAACATAAACTTTTCACTGAAAACTCAAGATAGTTTTCTAATACTTAAGACCAGTATTATTTGTGGTACAGGGATGAGATCATTCTAAACACACAACCTAAGCTCTGGTGTAGGGCTTCCCAGGTGGTGCAGTGGTAAGGAATCTGCCTGCCAATGCAGGAGACCCCAGGCGTTCGATCCCTGGGCCAGCAAGATCTCCTGGAGGAGGAAATGAAAGCCACTCCAGTATTCTTGCCTGGGAAATCCCATGCACAGAGAACTTGTCTGGCCAGCAGTCCAGGTAGGTTGCAAAGAAGCGAACACGACTGAGTGACTAAGCGACTAAGCATAGCACAGCACAAAGGCTTAGTTGTTTTGAGTCATGTGGGATCTTCCCAAATCAGGGATCAAACCCATCTTCTGCATTGGCAAGTGGATTTTTACCACTGGGCCACCAGGGAAGCCCTACTTTTGTAGCTTTTTAAAAACTTGAAAACATTCTCTCATTTAATTCTCATAACAATCTAAGAATATGGGTCTTTAGGATAATTTTCATAGATAATAATGAAAACAGAGAAATATCTTCTCAAAGATCGCTCAGCTATTATGCTAGATTCAAATATATTCTCAAGTTTATATATATATATATATATATTCAACAAAAAATATCAAGCAATGACTAAATAGTGTAATTGGTGTTGGTGTGGCTCTTAGCATCTATAGTATGCTTCTTCTAGAATATCAATCATTTTAAAAACATATATACATCTGTATAGTACCAACAGTTCCATAAAGATATTTTTCATCCATATGTTAAGATGCGTTATAAGAAATTATGTCTTTTTCTTTAAAATAAAATCAACTATCATGGACAAATATTGTAAAAATATCTAAAATATATTAGACATGTATACTATGTATGCATGCATGCATGCTAACTCGCTTCAGTCGTGTCTGACTCTGTGTGACCCCATGGACTGTAGCCTGCCAGGCTCCTCTGTCCGTGGGATTCTACAGGCAAGAATACAGGAATGGGTTGCCGTTTCCTCCTCCAGAGGATCTTCCTCACCCAGGTATTGAACCATGAGTCAATTCTGTCTCCTGGGTTGGCAGGCGGGTTCTTTACCACTAATGCCATCTGGGAAGCCAACAGAAATGCTGTGGTTAGTCGCTCAGTCGTGTCCAACTCTTTGTAACCCCATGGACTGCAGCCCACCAGGCTCCTCTGTCCATGGAGATTCTCCAGGCAAGAACACTAGAGCGAGTTGCCAAGCTCTCCTCCAGGGGATCTTCCCAGCCCAGGGAGTGAGTCCAGGTCTTCCACATTGCAGGTGGATTCTTTACTGTCTGAGCCACCAGGGGAGTCAAAGGAAAACACACTACGGCTACGACATACACAATGGGTACACACAGGTTTGATCAGAACCAGTTCTGCTGAAGTTACCTTTAACCTTTATTTTCAAAGTTCTTTTGCATCTGGGTGATGCTGAAAATGACCTTAAATTCTTATTGCTACTATCAGGATATCACTATTCTACCAACAGTCAAGAAGGCCTCACATACCATGCGTGCGGCCCTTTGGGGCATTTTGCTTTCTTCCCAGGATCATCTGGTTTCACAGCACTGGGTCGCATGACAGAGGATCACGGATCAACCCTTCTCCAGGAATAATCTAGTTATGGCTCCAGGGTCTACGGCTCTTCTCATAGGATGGACACCAATGACATCATTGCTGGATTCCACTTTGCTTTTTGAGGTTGTGGTATAATGTGGTATAATCGAATTTGGCTGTCAAATAGTATGACACCACACAATCTGTGGGGAATTCTTATACCAGTAGAATATCTGGGAATGACATGGGCGATGTAGTCTTGCTATGCATCTTAGCATTTTATGATATGTCCCTCTTTAAAATTCTTTTTCAAGAAAACTTCACTTAAGAGTTAACTGCTTCAAACTTCCTGCTCTGCCTCACCTCGTGACAAATGTTTTTAGCAGACAGTTAATCTGTGCATTGTCTATTTTACCTGGGAAACATTTCACAAACCAGAATGTTCTAGTGATTTGTGTGAGAACACCTTCCTTCTCCTTTCTAGCTTTTGAAAAGAACTGTATCATACATGATGATTCCTCACTCGTGGGATCATTTGGTTTTTTATTGGAGCCTGTTTCCATAGCATCTGCCTCTAGTATCTAATCCCTTAGAGGCACCTGGAGTTGATTTCTTTCGGGTGAGGATGCTCCTAATGTAAAGACTAAACAGAAACCCTCCTTTCATCCCACACTCTCATTTCACAGGTTTACACCCAAAATCTCCCATCTCTAGCACAAGAGTTCTGGTATTCTCTGATGCAAATGTGAGCTTTCTAGAGCTTAAACCCTCTAAGACATCGATGAAACTATACATATTCCACTATCCTCACCAGTACAACCCTAGACACTTCATAATCTTGGGGAGAGAAATGGGCTTTCCAAAGTCTATAGAAAGGAGGTTTGAATACATCTTATCTACCTTGTGAAGGACAAGGGAGCCTTGGTGCACATTTTACTGACTCTTAAGATGCTGTATTAAATTCCCAAGTGCTTGTGGACCAATAAGAGACATAAAGCAGGGTCATAGATCACAGCAGCACAGAGACGGGGATGAGCAAGAGGAGACGTCAGCAGGGTCATGAGTAGTTACCACAAGGTGAGTGCTTCCAGCTGAGAATCAGGAGGCTCTTCAAGGAGGCAAGGACACTTCTGCTGAAGCTCAAGGATCAGACAATTTCGCCAACGTGGCAGGAAGGGCAAAGACACACTAGGCACGTTACAGAGAAAGAAAAGGCTGAGTATTTGGGGCTGTTATGCTAAACAAAAGGAGAACTTTATACATCACAGCAAGGGGAGTCTACAACAGCACCCAGAGTCTCTTGAACATCATTTCTTCATAAAACCTGCGCTCTCTCTGACCATTTCAACTTGAAGAGATCTTCTGAAAGCCCAGAGCATTTATTTTTGTCACTCACTTATCATACAAAAACCAAATATTCATAAGATTTTAGCACTGGGATAAATCCAGATATATATGATAAAACAAGAGTAAGGTTTAGTTCTCCTGTCTACTATTAGTTTAAAATTTCTTGCATATGTTTATGGGAAAAGCAATCTATTAAGATGTTTATTAATGCCTTTTCTTCCTTTGAGACAGTAAAACATTTTCTAACACTTCCCATACGCCCCACCCCTGCATCATACACCCACACATACATATCCCCTTCTGTTCACAGAGAAACCCCAGGACTCTGGGTTCTGAGTGCTAGGTTCTTTGGTTTTCAGAGGCCAAAGCCTCTTTTATGATTTTTATGGTTCAGAGGAAATGAGAAGCTGCTAGGTGCCAGAAGACAATCTCTACCAGATTTTTGTTTAGAAGTCTAGCCTTATTAAGATAACTTGATATAGATATCACTGAGAGGATGAAAGGAGAGAAACTTGCCCAAGGTGTTCATAGAGATGAAAGGAAGCATCCTAAATCTAAAGTCGCCTTCGTGTCACTGTCATGCCATCTTATTTTAATTTTCATTTAACTCTTACTGCTATTAACACTGTCCATGTTTATTAATTTTCTGTTTGCTAACTGTCTCATTCCCACACCCTCATTACTCTCAGGAAGTGAGTTCCATGAGGACAGTGAACTGATCTTTTTCATTCTCACCACTGTATCCTCAGCAACATTGCCTGGGTTCCAGCAGGGGCAGATGGCACCTCAAAGGGTATGAGAAGAGAGCCTAACAAAGAGATGTTTTACAGAGGTGAGAATGGTTTCAAGAGTGGGCAAGCACTGCAATATTTAGGCCTAGCTGGCAAGGAGAAAGAGTGAGACGGTCTGGAGCTGTGGGGACAAGGCCACCAGAGAGAAGCTGTGATCCGAGGTAGATGGATGCTGCCTTTGCCCAAGGCCAGGTGGAAGCAGGAGGAGCCACTAGGAAATAAACTCTCCGGTCCCCTTCTCCTCTTGTCCTCTGGTACCCTCATGGGCCACAAGAGGCTAGAATCAAAGGAGCCTGCTGCTGCAGTCTTTAAAGGTTGATCTCTGTAGGCACAAAGCAGGTTGGAGAGTTGAAGCAGGGGACAAACAAAGAACAATACACACGTTTAAAATTCCCTAAAGCAAAGGCTTAGTCCTGGAAATGACAGGGAAGGTCACCTTCTCTTGACAGGTTTTTGGAAAGCAGCAAGAGTGTTGATGGGCAGCATGCATATACTGACAGCAACAGCACTCTAAGAGCTTCTGAAATTAGGGGCCAGAGGAGAACAAAACACATTTCTGTGCCCTTGCCTGGCAAAGTGTGAGTGACAATATACACCTTCACATGAGGGGAAGGGATAGTGAGGGGTTTTGTAATGGACACGTACACACTGCAACATTTATCATGGATAAGCAGCAAGGACTTACTGTATAGCACAGGGAACTCTACTCAATGTGATGTGGCACCCGGGATGGGAGAGGAGTTTGGGAGAGAATGGATACAGGTATACGAATGGCGGAGTCCCTTTGCTGTTCACCTGAAACCATCATAACATTGTTAATCAGCTATACTCCAATATAAAATAAAAGATTTGAAAAAAAAATACATGCCTACAGATAGATCATATGATCTACGATATGACAGATATATCACTGGCCAGTGGACAACAGCAACCGTGATGGTCTGAAGGCTACAGCCCTTTCTGACAAGTTTTAACTAGAGAACCCCCCCCCACCATCTTCCTCGGTCTCAGCATGACTTTGGGGTTGTTTAGAGGGATCCCCATGAGTCTCTGTCGAGGATACAGCAAGTGAGAAAGTCAAGGCCAGATCCAATTTGTTTTGGAACAATAAACCAGCACAGTATTTTATAAATCCAAGGGTTTACAGCAAATCCATTCCTGCCATACAGGTCTTATTCTTCCAAATAAATATTCATCTCCATGAGGATCTTATGTGCTGAATCATGTCCCCCATAAACTTCATATGTCGAAATCCCCCAAATCCCAGAACCTCAAAATGTAACCATGTTTGAAGACAGTATCTTCAGAATGTGATTAAGTTGAAATGATGCCATTAGGTGGGGCCTCAATCTAGTATGACTGGTGTCCTGTTAAGGGAGGGAGACACCCATAATCCAAAGAGAGACCTGTCAGGAGGAATCATACCTGCTGAACCTCGATCTTGGACTTCTACTAGAGCCCAGAACTAAAAAAAAAGTAAGTGTTTGTTGTTTAAGCTTTTGGTATTTTGTTACAGCAGTCCTAGCATAATGTAAGGGCTAAGACCAAACTTGACATTAATTACATCTTATCATCACAGGGGCAGCATGGTGCCCTGACCACCACAGCTATACTGAACAATCTCTTACTTGTCAGTTGTATGAGCTCATTCTCCATTTCTGATGTATCAGGAGTGTTAAGAACAGTATGTCTTTCATAAGTATCTTCCACTTTCATGGTATGCACGTAGGAAGTAGAAGATAAACCTGTGTCCATTTTTAACTCTTACTGAAGTAGAAAATCACCTTTTATCATTTTTAAAAAAGAGAGAAAACAATATTTTTTATTGAAGGTATTTTAGTTTTGTTTTAATTGGTAGGATTCTATTTTTTCTTTTCTACTGAAGTATAGTTGGTTTACAATTATTCAAGGTATTCTAAAGCTTGTACACATTCCAATTGTTGGTGTTTTTAAAAAAAGACAGGAATCGTGCCTATTGTAATTATGAGTATTTCAGTCTCAAACATTCAGCAGAATCTCTGTTCCCATTGTAGCCAGCATTACTCTGATTCTAGATCCTTTGCCAGTTGCATAAAGGTCATGTGGAGGTGAGCAGAGTATGAGGTATCTGGCTCTAATTCCACTTGAAACATTAAAGTGACTCCAGATTGATAAAATAGAGAGCGGGAAGAGCGTGTTGGACTACAAAGACTGCAAACCTGAGTGAGCCAATTGGTACATTCTTGACTAACAGTGACTGACAATGAAAGGGAGAAGAGACCTGAGGAATGAATAAAAGCATTTTAGTTTAAGATGTAGCTAAGACTTACGAGAGTATTTGGTAGAAACATGACTGAAGCCATGAGAGTTGGCAAAAAGGACAAAAAAGCTGTTCATGTTTCCTGCAAGGATATGAAAACTCATCCTTTTCAGGGACAAATACTGCAACTCGGTGAGATAGGAGTAAAAAAGGAAATTAAGAAAGTTAAAAACAAACTCTATGGCTGTCTTCAGAAGGCACAGGAGAGGACATTCTACTGGAGGTCTATCTCTAAGAGTGGCAAGAGAAAGGTCATATACTAAAGTTAAGAAAGGTGAAAATGAATAAAGCTTGAGAGGATTATTACCAATTAATTCTGGTCAAACTTACCATTGCTTGGGCCCCATGCGAGTATTTTACATGAACCATGAGTACAGGATTATTTCTGTCTAATAAATGAGGAAGCTGAAGTTTACAGAGGTTAACAACTAGCCTGGAGCTCGAACAAGGCTGAGTCAGGACCCAAATCCAGCTTTGTCCAGTTCAACAGCCATTGTGGTAAATAACTACTAGGCTGAAAGGCCATCAATTCTCAAAGTGTTCCTTTTCTCCTGTTGTGATCAATCAACTTATTCTCTGGCTTGAACATGCAAATTTCTTGCAAATAGTTCATGAGAGCAAATTGCTGAATATATTTGTAAATTTCCCCCTGAAGAACTCTGTATCATGCTTTATTATCTCAGACTGACCTTTCCTCCAAGCAGAGGGTAGCTCTGTTCAACCTATTTCACCTAGCCCTTGGCACAGTACACAGGTAAGAAATTGCTCTCACTATAAATGTTTATTCTTGTTAGAAATCACACCAAGGAATGAGATCCGCGAGACTCCTGGATTCTCGACACATTCAAGGTAGAGAAATGGTTCACTTGCAGTGTGAAATTTTTTTCTCCCAACATTTCCTATTCCTTGGGTACTGCAATCAAGTGTTCCTCTTTTGTTATGTGCTAATTTGATTACTCAGCAAAATTATTATATTCTGGAATCCAACACGATGTCTAACTGGAGGTAAGCCTATTTTAATTTACTTCAGTGGTGCAATTTATTCAATAAATATTTTTTCCCTGCCCTTGTCAATTGTTTCAGTTGCTCACAGGCAATTCTATTAGGAATGAAATATTATTAGCGGGGGTTCTCAAAAAGTGCTTTATCTTCATTATATTGAAAATTCTACTCCAAATGAAACTCTGGGGAAATCTTTTTTACTGACATACTTTTCTTTCATAGTTTTGGTTCAAACACGAGTAGTGTTTCCTGCCAAAGCCTCATTTTTCTCCTCCTTTTTGGCTACAGGCTGTTTTCTGGAGCCTTTCCTCCCCCGCCCCGCGTCCCCTCCCCCGCACT
>SJXQ01001636.1:510621-529677 GCA_006408695.1 Aepyceros melampus | reverse complement strand
CCCTTGGTGGCTCTCCCCAAGATGACTCTCCTAAGGACACCCCCGAGGCTCTGCCCTAACCCACGTTTTACTAAATAGCCCCAGGGGTGAGAAGGACCTCCACGAGGATTTGATTAAACAAATCTTTCAAGTTAATAAAATGTTTTCAAGTTGCAAGAGAAAGCAGCAGAGTGTGCATGCCCAAGGAGAGCGGATCTTTCAGTTCTCAGTCATCCTTAAGGAATATGGTTTGGGATGAAGTGGATTCTCTTTGAGATCACTTCCAGGCTTCAGCCTCAAGGAACAGTCTCTTATGAGGGTAGCTTTGTTGGACAGCATTGTGACAAGCTGCTTTTTTTTTTTCCTATACTTTTCAGAGCACTTTTATGTTCTTATTGAAAACGTAGAAGAAAATAGAGTCGGTAAGAACAGGCAAAGCTTGTAATTAAGTTGAGTCTGATGTAATATCATGTGATTTACCCGAGGGAGAAATGAACAGGAAAGTTACTTGTTCAATACTATATGTATACACACACACACACACACACACACACACACACACATACATATACATATGTGCAGGCTAAGATTAAGATTAGATTATCCATGTTAGACTGGCCCATGGAGTCTATTTTAATAATTAAATAGGCTTGGTTATAAAAGCAATCCTATTGAATAATCAGGAAATGGTTAAAATTAACAAAGTTGGTTGAAGTTAAGCAATGGTCATCTTTTTATATGCTAAGATACTCATAGTATCCAGTGAGAAGAAGTCTGGCAACTAAGTGGTTAATTTGGTCCCTATCCATAATCACAGAGATTCATTTATTTGAGGGGAAAGGAAAATTCCATACAGGCATAGGAGACTCCCAGTTGACTGATAATAACAAACAGGCTCAGTAGAAACAAACAGTTGTAAAATCTCCACTATATTATGTGTTCAATAGACATAGTTTAGGTATCAAGTCTAGGTTTTCTTTTTCCTATTGTCAGCAATGCTGACAAACAACAGGCCTTTACAGAAGAATTTTTAAACTTTGAGGATTTTAATTCTGCCCCAGTACAAAATGAACAAATCAGAGAAGAAAATATATTCACATGCACACAGGCGCACACACAGATACATAACACATATATAGCAATGATTGTCTGTGATCTGTTGCAATATGGGAACCCTGGGAATAGAACATCTTGTTGAGAATCTCTGTAGCATTTTATTAGACAATCATGATTAATGTCACAGAATTTAAGCAATCTTTGAAAAGAAGTCAAAATGTGCCACAAAAATTCACTTGATTGTGCCAGTGGGAATATTTCTTAACATAGTCCCTAACTTCAAAAATAGTTTAAAGCATGCAAATGGAGGATGGGGCAGGGTCCATCCATTTCTTCCCAAGTACATTTAATTTATTTAACAGAAAAATGGTGGGAAAACTGTGACTCTCATTAATGTGAGAAAGGCGTGCCCAGTGGTGTCTATACACGGAGTTGTCGGCATTTTGTTTTTCCCAGGGAAAGGGAGGTATCTGAATTTCTTACTGCTTTATGTCACCGGTCTGTAACCCAGATTGTAACTTTAAGATGTTATCTTCTGGCTGTTCGGATAAACAGCCCATTATGTTTTTATGGTGGGCAGTTCTGAATCCTCAGGGGATTAGAAGATATTGGCTGGAGTTTGTGGTTCCCTGCTAGATTATCAAGGGGTCCATGGGATCCTATTCAGACTATATCTTTAAGCAAACACCCTCTCATAATGGGGTCTCATGCTGCCTTCTCGGCCATGGACTTCAAAAGCTGATTGCAGGGAGGGCCAAGAAGGCAATAACCCCTAATATAACAGAACCAGCCGAGAAGCGACAGACAGGGCAAAAAGGTAAGGCGTCTCTGAGGTTGGCATTTGTGTGTTTAGCCACATGGGGTGAATAGGGGCCATCTGTTTTTGAATCTGCTAAGTCATCATTTTCACACCACCCCAGGATCAAGTACATTTCAAGCTTATTGGTGACGGCACTGCAGAGCTTTCTCAACCCTAATGACACATAGTTTACATAATTTACCTTAATGCCTAAATGATAGTACCTATATAGATGTAAGTATGTGCAGGGGTTGGTGTATGTGTGTTTGGGGGATTTGAGTTGTTCTTTGTAGACTTAAAAGTAACACTATAACAATTAAAACAAAATTCAAGTTGTATTCATAAAACTCATATATCCTTTGGGCAGGGAAAATGCCATAGAATGCTGTGTTGCTGAAATTCTTC
The DNA here is from genome assembly GCA_006408695.1 of Aepyceros melampus. NCBI lineage: Eukaryota > Metazoa > Chordata > Mammalia > Artiodactyla > Bovidae > Aepyceros > Aepyceros melampus. The sequence goes on along the minus strand of SJXQ01001636.1, from coordinate 527,438 downwards.
ACTTTCTTTTGAGGGTACTGTGTGACTTTTTTTTTCTTTTGGAGAAATTCCCTGTTTGAGACCTATATGTAGATAAATCCCTTCTCTGTCATCTTTCAAGTAGTTGTGTGTGCCATAAACATTTCAAAGAATACTTCATTCCAGAAAAACACACAAAACTGTCTCAGTTTTAGGAATCTGGAAATAAGAAATAGAAACTTAAGTTTTTCTTAACATTTCAAACTCAATATAAAATTGTTTTATATGAAAGTATAGTTTATTAAATATTGAATGTGGTTAATGTGGATATGTCTTTATCCATACTACTTCAGTTCAGTCATGTCCAACTCTTTGCAACCCATGGACTGCAGCACGCTAGGCTTCCCTATCCATCACCAACTCCCAAAGCCTGCTCAAACTCATGTCTGTTGAGTCAGTGATGCCATCTAACCATCTCATCCTCTGTCGTCCCATTCTCCTACTGACTCTTTGTGACTCCATGGACTATATAGTCCATGGAATTCTCCAGGCCAGAATACTGGAGCGGGTAGCTGTTCCCTTCTACACGGGATCTTCCCAAACCAGGGATCAAAGCCATGTCTCCCGCATTGCAGGTGGATTCTTTACCAGCTGAGCCATAAGGGAAGCCCCCATACTACTTGGTAGATGACAAATTATACTGGATAATTTAAGGCCTATACAAAGACTTACAATATTTTTAACCCATTGTATTCCTATTCATTACTTTGTAATTAGATACTATATCTTCTCAAGGAGATATTAAAACACTACCAGTTTTAATTTTGGGCCAAAACAAATAATTAAAATTTCTATCTTTGGGGGTCTATAGATTTTAAAAGTAGGATTTATTTCATAAATACAAGGTCAGTTGAAATTTGCTACTAGTGGATGACAGTCTCCCTTTATTAATGTCTTTAACACAACTAGCCTAGTCTGTCACATTCTTCATGAACCTCAGTAAAAGATAATGGAAAAGAAGAAATCAAGTTCATGTTCAGGTATAAAGAGCAAGTGATGCCAGTGCTAACACTAGAGCACTGAGTGAGCTCCTTCATACTGATGGCTGTTTACTTGAGTTCAGGTCAAATCTAAACACAATAAAGAAAGTGCCCTCTGTTGATGGGACTACAGATTAGCATTTTGATTCTGAGAGAGAACAGTCTAGATAGCTCAACTCAGTTATATTTCTAATCAAGAAACCACAGCAAATATACATCCTCAGATTAAACACGATGTCTAATTAATAACAGTTTGTTTCATGGAGACTGCAAAACCTGAGTTCATACTTTAGAAACCTTCCCCATGCAATAACCTTCTAACTCAGCAGTCTTTATACACTTGGTAGCATAACCTTAACGGAATCTGAAAAACTCTGGACTCTGTTTGTATTTTTAAGAGGATGTAATATTTTTATGAGAAATATCAATAACCTCAGATATGCAGATGACACCACCCTTATGGCAGAAAGTGAAGAGGAGCTAAAAAGCCTCTTGTTGAAAGTGAAAGAGGAGAGTGCAAAAGTTGGCTTAAAGCTCAACATTCAGAAAATGAAGATCATGACATCCGGTCCCATCACTTCATGGGAAATAGATGGGGAAACAGTGGAAACAGTGTCACACTTTATTTTTTTGGGCTCCAAAATCACTGCAGATGGTGACTGCAGCCATGAAATTAAGACGCTTACTCCTTGGAAGAAAAGTTATGACCAACCTAGATAGTATATTCAAAAGCAGAGACATTACTTTGCCGACTAAGGTCCATCTAGTCAAGGCTATGGTTTTTCCTGTGGTCATGTATGGATGTGAGAGTTGGACTGAGAAGAAGGCTGAGCGCCGAAGAATTGATGCTTTGAACTGTGGTGTTGGAGAAGACTCTTGAGAGTCCCTTGGACTGCAAGGAGATCCAACCAGTCCATTCTGAAGGAGATCAACCCTGGGATTTCTTTGGAAGGAATGATGCTAAAACTGAAGCTCCAGTACTTTGGCCACCTCATGTGAAGAGTTGACTCATTGGAAAAGACCCTGATGCTGGGAGGGATTGGGGGCAGGAGGAGAAGGGGACGACTGAGGATGAGATGGCTGGATGGCATCACAGACTCAATGGACGTGAGTCTGAGTGAACTCTGGGAGTTGGTGATGGACAGGGAGGCCTGGCGTGCTGCGATCCATGGGGTCACAAAGAGTCGGACACGACTGAGCAACTGAAAGGAACGGAACAGATGGTGTAACTGAGACTCAAAGAAGCTAAATGATCTGCTCAAGGCCACACTGACAAGAACTAGAGTTGAGATAAAATACAGGGGGTGGTTCCAGAGTTTGCCTTCCTGGCCCAGCTATTGAAAAAACTAACAAGCGTACACTGTGGGAGTTGGGGGGGGGGGGTGCTGATTTCTATGGTTTTTTTTTTTTTTCCCACTTATCTTTCTGTAAGCTTCTATAATTATTGCAGCAAACAGGAAGGCCCTCTTTGTACTTCATCTGCTAAGAAAAGCTTTTCCATATACTATAAATTCTGGGTTTTCTCCCATTGTTTATATTTTATTTGTCCAACTTTGATCTTAACCTCTTCCTGAAGTCTCTCTCATGAACTTCATACATGTCATAAATCGAAATTCATAGAAGATGTGTAAACAGCACTAATTATACGATTCAAGGGCTAGGAGGTTTCTGTTAGAACCCTCAACCAACTACGAACCTCCCACTTCTTATTTTAACTTTAAATGACATAGGAGGTCTGTGCCTCTAAAAAGAAATTCAAAATCAAATATATCTAGGTGAACATTGTGAGAAAGAAAGAACTGGGGTTGGACACTTATTTGTTTTCCTAAATCACTTTTTATTAAGACAGCTTTTGAAAGCCATTTCTGCTAAAATTTACTGCAGTGGAGAAACATGATACAGTAATTACTGTATATAGAAGTCATCTTCAATCCTGAGGATAATACAGGATATTCAGGGCTTGGGACCATCACAATTTGGTTACTCCAAAGTGTCTTGTCACAAAAGATTAATGATAGCTCTGCTTATCGATAAAGCACTTAGGCGCTCAGTTTCCACCATGCTAATATCCACAGGAGCAGTCCTTCATATTGTGGTTTTCTATTTCCTCTGTACATTTCATTTCCTTGCCTTTTCACTTCTACTTTCTGGGCTGTCTAAGTTAATTTTCATTGCTTCCTTTGGTATTTTCCAGTTTAAATCTCAATTTAATGATCTGTCTCATGTCACAGTCCATTGGAGCATTATTTAGTAACCAACTTTTTCTCCTATAGTTCTGAGTAAGTATCCTTATTCCCTTACAGAATATAAAACATTTTTATAGAGAGCATTCTTCACTTTCCTGGTTTTAACATCTTTTCCTGACTATTTCATATGTAAAACTATGAATATCTTTCTTCAAATTTAGAATACCCTTATGAAGAAAACAAAGAAAGTTTAAAAAGTGAGAAACAATTTATTTCAGAGTAAAGATAAGGGACTAGTTTAATGATTAAGGCATTACAGATTTTGCTGTGGCAAACCTACATGTGTAATCTAGGGGATTTGAAATTTCCTTCTATAATCCAAATGTTCCTGATAAGATAATTCCAGCTTCTTAGATTTTGAAAAGCAATTGGAAAATAAAGCATCTTTTCTCATGTTTTACAGGGAAAACTATTTGTAAGAAAAGTTCTGATTTTAGGTTTCCTAACATTTGTTGAATGCATTTATCTGAATTAATGAGAAGGTCAACTAACAGTAGCAGTACCTTAAATTTGTTGTTAGAATGTGTCAGAAATTCTGCTAGTGTTTTAGGTACATTATTTCATTTTTATCTTCCAAAGTAAGAACTAGTAATATTTTCCTTTTATGGGTGAGAAAAACTAAGTTGCGAAATTGTCAAGTAAGTAACTTGTCTTAAGTGACATAGCTGGTAGGTCATAGATCAGTAGTGAGAGCCTTGTTTAGCAGTTTAACCATGTACAGTAGTCCCTTCCTGGGAGCTTTCATTTTTCCAGATGTGAACATCTTGTTTGGATGGCTGTAGGTTACATCCCCGTGTGGACCAAGATTTGTTGTGTTCTTTGGGCCTGAATCTCTCCTTCGTCTCTTTCAAAATGGGTACTCTTTCACATTTTTCTATGACAATTCTGTGACACTGTCACATTTGCTGATGGATAAAATGGATTAGTGTTTACAGTTCCATGGCTGGTGAGCCCACTGCCATGAGACAAAACCAGTGTTTCTGAAAATCATCTTCCTCCTTTCTGAAAAGTTTGATTCAACAGTCCTTCCTCTGGCTAATCTCCAATCACACCCCTCAGCTACTAAGAACATAGAGAATTTTTGCATGGGTCAGAATGGTAATACTGGGTCTGCCAATAGTTAAAAAAAAAAAAAAGAATCTTTCATGATTAAAGAATTCTGGATCTCAATAAGATCCTCATGTAGACTTTAAAAGAGAATTTTGCCTCCAGTAAATGCTTTCCTCTCCAAGTTTCTACTTCCGAGAACTTGTGCTCTAGTTTATGAAAGTCTCCTTTAAGCTTTATTATTTAATAGGCTGAGAAAATAAGAAAGATTTTTACTCTGTTCTAATGCTTATGTTTGGCTGAGCAAGAATCTTCTAACAATGACATCTGACTTGAATCAGAACCAAAGGATGACAAGCCTGTAGAATGGAAAAAAAAAATTGAGAATCAAATCTAGTTACAGGCAAAGAAAACAGTTTACTGCAAGACTATAGCTGAAATGTTCATACTAGTGGTAGTATAACTTAGTGGTTAAGAGATGTCTGTCCTTTTTGATTTATCTCAAGCATCCCAAATAAATGCCTTGTTGTTTAGTCACTAAGTCATGTGTGACTCTTTTGTGACTGTGTGGACTTGAGGCCGCCAGGCTTCTCTGCCCATGGGATTTCCCAGGCAAGAATGCTGGAGTGGGTTGCTATTTCCTTCTCTAAGGGATCTTCCCAACCCAGGGATTAAATCCATGTCACCGGTATTGACAGGCAGATTCTTTACTACTGAGCCACCTGGGTAGCCCCCAATATGTTAATACTTAATGTTTTTGTTGAATGAATTTTGAGTATGTATATCAGAGATTTGTGAACTGGCTTTGAACCCTACCTCTTTCATTAAGTATCAGTGTGAACTTAGCCTAAATCCTTTCCTTTGGCTTTAATAACTTCATTTGCAAGATGGGAATTGCAATTCTAATAAAATAGATATAAAAAATGTAACATAAAGTATATTTGTAGAACAGTGCCCAGCTTGTAAGAAATTATTCTTGAGCAGTAAATAGTTGTCATCATCTTTATTATCATCACCTCCATTATTATGTTGATGTTATTATATATCACTACCACACTTGCCTCTCCTGCCTTCTAGACACAAATAAGAACAAAGAAAATGTAATGTCAATGCCCAAAACATTTGCACTGAATTTTTGGTTTCTTCAGTGATGAGGACAGATAGTTTATTGAGGTATTAATGCTTAATATGCTCTCAGTATTTCAAGTGTCTAAAAACTAGGATGCAAATATTCCCATCTCTGCTCACATACCATCCCTTTTGGAAGGTCTTCATGGTTTCAGCAGCAGCAGCAGCAGCATGGTTTCAGTTCAGGGCTCGTTTGCTTCACCAGGAATGAACAAGTTTATATATTTTATGAACTGGTCTATTTTTTTTTTCATGAGCTCTTCTCATGAAAAAGGTCCCTCTCCTAGGTTTTTATTTGAGAGGGAAAGGAGAACTTAGGATAGGATGGTGAGAATATTTTGAAAGGAAATGGAGAAATTGCCTGCCTTAAAAAGGAATTGGAGGATAGGGTTCCAGCAATTTTCAGGGTCTGGGTCTCCCCATAGTATCTTTTTTTCCTTTTGTGAAAACATTCCCTCTATCTACTTGATTAACACATCCATCACCTCATATATTTATCTTGGTGGTGAGAACATCTCCTAGCAAATTTCAATTATATAGTACAGTGTTCTCAACTGTAGTCACTGAATCGTATATCTTTTACAACTATATTGTTATTACAGGATTGCACAACATCAGCACTGTTGATATTTGGGATTGGATAGTTTTTTGTTGGAGGGTTGTTTAGCAGCATTATTGTTGTTCAGCTGCTACATTAGGTCTGACTCTTTGCAACTCCATGGACTGCAGCATGCCAGGCACCCCTGTACTTTACTATCTCCTGGAGTTTGCTCAGGTTCATGGAGTCACTGACGCTATCTAACTATCTCATCCTCTATTGTCCCCTTCTCTTCCTGCCCTCAGTCTTTCTCAGCATCAGGGTCTTTTCCAGTGAGTCGGCTCTTCGCATCAGGTGGCCAAAATATTGGAGCTTCAGCCTCATCCTTCCAATGAATATTCAGGACTGATCTCCTTTAGGATGGACTGGTTGGATCTCCTTGCAGTCCAAGGGACTCTCAAGAGTCTTCTCCAACACCATGGTTTAAAATCATCAATTCTTTGGTGCTCAGCCTTCTTTATGGTCCAAATCTCACATCCATACATGACTACTGGAAAAGCCATAGTTTTGACAATATGGATCTTTGTCAGCAAAGTGATATCTCTGTCTAGGTTTGTCATAGCTTTCTTTCAAGGAGCAAATGTCTTCTAATTTCATGACTGCATTCACCATCTGCTTTGATTATGGAGTCCAAGGAAAGAAAAATCTGTCACTGCTTCCACTTTTTTCCCTTCTATTTGCCATGTATTGATGGGACCAGATGCCATAATCTTAGTAACTTGAATGTTAAGTTTTAAGCCCACATTTTCACTGTCCTCTTTCACCCTCATCGAGAGGCTCTTTAGTTCCTCTTCACTTTCTGCCATTAGAATGGTATCATCTGTATATCTGAGGTTGTTGATATATTTCTCCTGGCAGTTTTAAGTCCAGCTTGATCCTTGCCTTCTACCGAATGGATAGATGCTAGTCATAACCCTGCATCCAGGTGGGACAACCAAAATATATGCAGGTGTTGCCAAATCTTACCTGGGGAATAAAGTTACCATAGTACTAAAGGGGCAGGATTTTAGTTAAGTGATGCTTTCAATTGTGTGTATCTATAGAGGTTGGAATTTCTAGAGCCCAGGCAAAGGTCATTTAGATTTCATAATTAGTCCAGTTCTTTTTGTACATATTGATCACTTCCAACAGTTAGAGCTAAGTGGGAACTATCTGTCTTCACCTAGTCCAGCAAAACTCTCAAGTGTAATGTTTCAGTGAGATCTAGCCTCAAGTGAAAATCTGGCACATAATCAAACATTAATAACTAGGTACATAAACAGTCATGCAGTCTATTCCTTATGCTCAGGAAAGACTTTCCATCCTTTTAGACCTTCTAAAAAATTCCTCTTGTATGAGAGATTCATTCCAGAAACACCTGTCAGGATTAACAAAACTCCTGGTTGGATCAGGGCATAGATTCCTCCATTTTGAGGGGAGACAGACTCTCTCATAGGAGAGTCCATTATAGTTCTGTAGCAATAGTCCCTTAGAGTTCTGTAGTAATAATCAAAAGGCATTAAAGCATTCAGCTCATCAGCAATAATTTTCAACAAGGTTTTGTTCACAAAGCCACTTTTGTGGCTTTTTCACAATGGAAACTGATTTTTAATATCCTCTGTGCTAACTAGTGAACACTATGGAAAATCGATACAGTGGTTTTTAAAACACTAATGCCACCACCTCTGGAGTGTACACAACTGTTGGTGAAACACTTGGAGTATGGATTCCTAATTAGGGTATTTCAAATGTATTCAACTACTCTTACAGTGTGGATGAAAGCCATTTTAAATAAATGCTCATCACTCAGTTGATACGGATGCACTGGAAGGAAAATTAAGATCACTTAAGATCACTGGACCCAAGCTTGAATAAAAGAAGTAGGATTGGGCATATTGGGCCAGGCAGGTCTAAAGACCAGAGGCCATTCCTTGGATTATTTTGGGATGAATAAATCCTGGGATTCAAGCATGTCTAGATTTCTTTTCACCCAAATTATATTTGCAATAATTAAAAAAGAGAAGTGATTTTATGTAATGGAAACATATGACATTGCTCATCTCTCCAGGGTTATACAAGAAACCTATACTCTTTCTTATGAGGGTCTTCTCTGAGTTCTGTGTTGATAAGTTTCGTTCTTTTTGGACCTTTATAACCTCCAACTTCATGCCCTCTTTCCTCTCTTTATGATATTTATACTCTCTTCACTAATTTTGAAATGCAAATTTTCGTCCCAACTGTAAAATTCTGTTTTCTTTGAAATGAGTAACTTATAATGACAGAGACTAGAAAAATTGCCTGCAAAAGGCATAATGCAACAATGAATATATTTTTGTTTTGTCTCTCACACTAGACCATTCAGGGATGACCTAAATCAAATCCCTTATGACTATACAGTGGAAGTGAGAAATAGATTCAAGGGACTAGATCTGATAGACAGAGTGCCTGATGAACTATGGACGGAGGTTTGTGACATTGTACAGGAGACAGGGATCAAGACCATCCCCAAGAAGAAGAAATGCAAAAAAGCAAAATGGCTGTCTGAGGAGGCCTTACAAATAACTGTGAAAAGGAGGGAAGAGAAAAGCAAAGGAGAAAGAAAAGATATACCCATTAGAATGCAGAGTTCCAAAGAATAGCAAGAAGAGATAAGAAAACCTCCCTCAGTGATCAGTGCAAAGAAATAGAGGAAAATAATAGAATGGGAAAGACTAGAGATCTCTTCAATAAAATTAGAGATACCAAGGGAACATTTCATGCAAAGATGGGCTCGATAAGGGACAGAAATGGTATGGACCTAACAGAAGCAGAAGATATTAAGAAGAGGTGGCGAGAATACACAGAAGAACTGTACAAAAAAGATCTTCATAACCCAGATAATCATGATGGTGTGATCACTCACCTAGATCAGACATCTGAAATGTGAAGTCAAGTGGGCCTGAGAAAGCATCACTACGAACAGAGCTAGTGGAGGTGATGGAATTCCAGTTGAGCTATTTCAAATCCTGAAAGATGATGCTGTGAAAGTGTTGCACTCAATATGCCAGCAAATTTGGAAAACTCAGCAGTGGCCACAGGACTGGAAAAGGTCAGTTTTCATTCCAATCCCTAAGAAAGGCAATGCCAAAGAATGCTCAAACTATTGCACAATTGTACTCATCTCACATGCTAGTAAAGTAATGCTCAAAATTCTCCAAGCCAGACTTCAGCAATATGTGAACCGTGAACTTCCAGTTGTTCAAGGTGGTTTTAGAAAAGGCAGAGGAACCAGAGATGAAATTGCCAACATCCACTGGATCACAGATAAAGCAAGAGAGTTTCAGAAAAACATCTATTTCTGCTTTATTGACTAACCCAAAGCCTTTGACTGTGTGGCTCACAATAAACTGTGGAAAATTCTGAAAGAGATGGGAATACCAGACCACCTGACCTGCCCTTGAGAAATCTGTATGCAGGTCAGGAAGTAACAGTTAGAACAGGACATGGAACAACAGACTGGTTTCAAATAGGAAAAGGCTGTATATTGTCACCCTGCTTATTTAACTTCTATGCAGAGTACATCATGAGAAACACTGGACTGGAAGAAACACAAGCTGGAATCAAGATTGCCGGGAGAAATATCAATAACCTCAGATATGCAGATGACACCATTCTTATGGCAGAAAGTGAAGAACTAAAAAGCCTCTTGATGAGAGTGAAAGAGGAGAGTGAAAAACTTGGCTTAAAGCTCAACATTCAGAAATCGAAGATCATGGCATCCAGTCCTATTACTTCATGGCTAATAGATGAAGAAACAGTGGCTGATTTTATTTTGGGGGGCTCCAAAATCACAGCAGATGGTGACTGCAGCCATGAAATTAAAAGACGCTTGCTCCTTGGAAGGAAAGTTGTGACCAACCTAGACAGCATATTCAAAAGCAGAGACATTACTTTGCCAACAAAGGTCTGTCTAGTCAAGGCTATGATTTTTCCAGTGGTCATATATGGATATGAGAGTTGGGCTATAAAGAAATCTGAGCACCGAAGAATTGATTCTTTTGAACTGTAATGTTGGAGAAGAGTGTTGAGAGTCCTTTGGGCTGCAAAGAGATCTAACCAGTCCATCCTAAAGGAGATCAGTGCTGGGTGTTCATTGGAAGGACTGATGTTGAAGCTGAAAATCCAGTATTTTTGCCACCTGATTCGAAGAGCTGACTCATTTGAAAAGACCCTGATGTTAGGAAAGATTGAGGGCAGGAGAAAGGGACAAGAGAGGATGAGATGGTTGGATGGCATCACCGACTTGATGGACATGAGTCTGGGTGGACTCTGGGAGTTGGTGATGGACAGGGAGGCCTGGTGTGCTGCGGTTCATGGGGTTGCAAAGAGTCAGACATGACTGAGCAACTGAACTGAACTTAGCATCCAAGACTACATCTACATATGCCTTCTAAAGCCCTATATATTGTGGTTTCTGCCAAAGTATGAAAGAGTCATGTTTTTTAGCAGCAGATATTTTATGTATCACCTCTGCAGATACCGAGTTCATTCAGTTCAGTTCAGTTCAGTCACTCAGTCGTGTCCAACTCTTTGTGACCCCATGAATTGCAGCACGCCAGGCCTCCCTGTCCATTACCAACTCCTGGAGTTCACTCAGACTCACGTCCATCAAGTCAGTGATGCCATCCAGCCATCTCATCATCCTCTGTCGTCCCCTTCTCCTTCTGCCCCCAATCCCTCCCATCATCAGAGTCTTTTCCAATCAGTCAACTCTTCCCATGAGGTGGCCAAAGTACTGGAGCTTCAGCTTTAGCATCATTCCTTCCAAAGAAATCCCAGGGATGATTTCCTTCAGAATGGACTGGTTGAATCTCCTTGCAGTCCAAAGGACTCTCAAGAGTCTTCTCCAACACCACAGTTCAAAAGCATCAATTCTTCAGCACTCAGCCTTCTTCACAGTCTAACTCTCACATCCATACATGACCACTGGAAAAACCATAGCCTTGAGTTCATGTAATTATTTGTCCAATCTACTGCAAGATATTGTGAGAATAAGCCTCAAATTTGGGGAGTTGCTTTAACTTCAGTTAGTAACTCTGAGCTAGACTTGAAACATTATTTTTAATCTATATAGTGTTTAAGTAGGCCTTATCAATTTTGTTTATTTTTAGAAGTATTTATTTGTTGGAATAGATATCCAAACTTAATGCCTCAAGTGGACTGTAACCATAAAGAATTATTTTCTGTTCCCCTAATGCAACTTTGTTTCTAAATTTTTTGTCCCTTTACATTGGTTTTTCCTACAATGAGCTTCCATTCATCTTTCTTTTTCGTTTTTGGTTTATCTATCTTTCCCATACCCTGTTGTGCCTTTTTCACCTTCTCCAAAGGTGGGTGCTCCATCCCCTATTGTTTTATTGCTCCTCCTGTCCCTGGCTGTTCACTGATGAAGCTGCCCTGATGCCATTTTTTTTTTCCTGGCTCTTTCTGTACCTGGCTGTAGCTCTCTGGAATCAGGAAATATGCTTTAGTCATTGCATTCTTAGAAACCAGCACCATTTATGGCATAGAATGAGCATCGATAAATATATCCTGAATTCATTTGGGATTAAAATTCCAACTTACTCATAATTTGCATATCCTGATGCTTTGAAATTACTTGGTGCTTTTTCGTTTACAAAGGAAGATATTTGTGGGGAAGAGGGAGGGAGAGTACTGTTAAAAATAGTCACAGTATAGATATTAGACTGCCTTTCCCAGCCAGCTCTGTGTGACGGGGGGATGGCATATGGTCAGACAGGCACTGGAAATCCAGACACTGGTGGCGTGTGGCAGAAAAGCCAGGGGAGCGCAATAACATGAGTACATCTTATGATTCTTCAGTAAAGCTCTAAGTGTGTGAATGTTTGATGGCTCCTCTTAGGAGAATAGAATGAGAACAGAGCTTTGTGTCCAGATTTGATGTGGGGGTTTTGGCAGATGCCCATGAAAACTCAGGTCTAGAGATAAGGGGGCAGTGAGAAAGTAAAGATGAGAAATTTGCCAAAACGCGTGCCCACGCGTGCGTGTGCGTGTGTGTGTTAGTAAACACTGATAACACAGACATTTTAAAATTCAGAATATTCAAGCCAATTTTATGTAAAGCTCCAAGGGGCAGAAAGGCTCCCGAGTGACATGATTTTACAGTTAATTCACCTGCATTATCTCTTTTGCTTCTCACAGGAACATAATGAAGTATTGATAGTTATTGCTATCATTTTACAGATGAGGAAATGCAACTTTGAGAGGTTAAACTAATAATAACAATAATAACAGAGGCAGAATTATATGTCAGGTATTGTATGCTTCACTGCATTATCTCATTTAATTCTCTCAAATAAAGCAGGAAGTTGTTGCTATTACTATACTCACTTCACACCAAGGAAACTGAGAGATTATTTCCTCAATGTCACATAGGAAGTAATGGACTGAGGACCAGACCTTTCCGGTTCTAAAACCTCTGTAACTAGTGACGATGTCACGTGCGATTGCATACTTCCTGTTTATGAATCTTGAAACCAGTCATCTCCAATAATGCTTTTTTCCTAGTACATTTTAAACAAATAAACCAAAAAAGAAAAAAAAAAAGAAAAATCCAAGAAATGGTTTTACCCATACTTTCCCCCCTCCCCTGGGTTCAACATTTGCTCATTCATTTTAATCTAGTTGAGCTCTATTACCACACAGGAGTGTGGGAGTTCCAGGTACAGCCCACAACTTCCTCCATATTCAGAATGGGCCTTGCATTCCATCAACTAGCCACCTGCTCTGTTCATTCCTGTGATCACAGGCTCTGCCAGAAGCCCTGCTGTTCCTTTACCTCCTCCTCGTCTCATTTCAGGAGTTTCAGGGTGCCAGCAGACAGGAACTCATTCCTCCCACCATGTGCTGAGAAGGTCACCATCCCATCCTTCCCAAATGGTGAAAGTGAGGTTCAGGGAGGAGGAACAGTTTTCTCAAGGTCAGACTGAGGTGGGAGAAGACCCCTGGGGGTTGGGTACCCTCCCCCAGCTCACCTGCTTCCACCTCAGCTCATCTTTGGATTTTCTAGATCAAAGAGACAACCACAGGGCCCCGGGAAGGAGGCTTACAACACGGGATGATAATAGTTAGCACTAGATGAAACTTAAGCCAAAGAACATTTCATCACTTAGTCAATTCAGGACTAAAAATACTTCAGGACGATCAAATTTTCTGAATTTGGTTAGAAAGAATGCTGCCTTCCCCCTCCCCACCCTGCCCCTTTAGAAATTCCTCAATTTAGAAAGTCTTAACTCAATAAAACCTAAACTGAACATGGCTAGATTTGCCCTTCAGAAACTGATTTTCTGACAGTTGTAGAATTTAAATCCTTTTTCACGTAGAAAGATGGGATAAAATCTATATCTAACTAATCCATGATTTCCTAAGCTTCAATTATTTTCTTTTCCTTCCTTCCTTTTGTCATGTACTGAGTATGACCTCTCCTGTTAGTGTTGTTAGTTACTTGATATCTTTAGATTTACATTTTTAAAAGCTTACATAATTTCCCTAGCATGTTTCTAATATAGTTATAGTAAAACTTTCTAATAAAGAGTGAATAAAACATGGTTATTAAAATAAACTGGGACTTCCAAGTGGTAAAGAATCCGGTTGCCTGTGCAAGCTGATGTAGGCGATGTCAGTTCGATCCCTGAGTCGAGAAGATCCCTTGGAGTAGGAAATGGCAATACTGCTTCAGTATTCTTGCCTGGAAAATTCCATGGACAGAGGAGCCTGCTGGGCTATAGCCCATGGGGCTGCAGAGTCAGACAAGATTGAGTGCACACTTAGTAAAACAAACACAAAAAACCCATTTGTTTATGTACAGGATTGGCTAAAAAGTTCATTTGAGTTTTCCCGTAAGATCCTTACCTGAATGAAATTTTTGGCTCATCTCCTGGTGTCATATCATTTTGCCTTTTCATACGGTCCATGGTGTTCTCTTGGCAAGAATACTGGAGTGGTGGAGTGGTTTGCCATTCTCTCCTCCAATGGACCATGTATTGTCACAGTTCTTCACTATGACCTGTCCAACTTGAGTGGCCCTGCATGGCATGGCTCATAGCTTCATTGAGTTACCCAAGCCCCTTTGCCACAACAAGGCTGTGATCCATGAAAGGTTTAGCCAACCCAATAACATCTAAAACTGTCTCATACCCCAGAAGTGTACTTCCCCACCTTTTAGACACTCTTCTAATTGCTAGGCTAGGACAACAGGGATAATGTTCTACACTTCCAAAGGAAATATATTAAGGGTCATGGAACAAGACAGATGCTATTTATGAATAATATACAGATGTGTATTCATCTTCTTTGATCTCGCTACCTCAGTCCTGATTCTTTTTTACAGTTAGGGCATCTTTTTTCACCAAAGCAGAAAGGTAGATTTAGAAAGGAAATCAGACTCCTAAAGATTAGGTACTCTCTTTGCTGTTGGCAGTCCTGAAACTAAGGATAGTCATTTGCCAGCTTAGAATTCCTTTCCATATGTATTCATTCTCCTGAGATAAAGACAATATAGCTGAATCCTAAGCAGAATTTCATGTAATCATGTTACTTAGGACATAGCTTCTCTTCCAAAAAGAGATGTCTGTAGTCTAATTCATACCCTGCTTCTCTCCTGCTCATGGTGCTGACATGTGGTCTAGTGAAAAATGGTTAACAATACCATTTGCATATTGTCACATATCATTGCTGGGAGAGGTCAATCTGTCCATGACTCCACTGGGAGAGATTAGTTAGAAGCTCCACATTTGAGAATTTCTGGGACTCTGCCCTATGCATCTCTTCACTTGGCCTAACTATAATCTGTATCCTTTCACTGTCATGAAATATGATCATGAGTATAACAGCTTTAAATGAGAACTGCAAGCCCTTCTAATGAATCATAGACCTCAGGTTGGGCACTGTAGCCCCTAACATTGCACACATAAAAAGCATTAAGTAAATACTGACAGGTGCTGCAGTAGCATAGTGGAAGAGCTTTGAAGTCAGATACATTGGTTCTTCTGTTAACCAACTGTGTGATCTTGGACAAGGTACTTAACTTCTCTGTTTCATTTCATAAAGTGAGAATGATACTATTTTGTACCTTGTAGAGTTGTGAGGAATCAGTAAGACTGATGAACCATATTATAACCTGAGGGACAAGAAAAAAATCAAGAATGCTGATCTAGCCTTTATTTAAAATTTTAACATTTTGTTTACCATGAATCTTTCATTAGTATTCACTTTTAAGAAATGTTACATTAAAATATTATTAGTCTTGATTGCTAAGTTTTTGATGGCTCTTCAGATTTTGAACCCAAGGTGAAAGCTTCACTTATCTCACTTTAAGTCTTGGCCCTGGTGAGGATGAACAGTAATAATTAAAGTAAATTACATAGTACAGGCCAGTACTATGGGAAACACTGAATAAGTAATATGTAATATATAACTTGGAGAAAACTTTGGAAATTTATGTTAATGGGGATAAAAATCATAACTATGACAAGAGATTGGGCAGTATTTTCAGCTAAGAGGAAACACAGGAGTTTATCTCCACATGTAGCCGATGAAGACTGGATAGTGTATGAGAGTCTGAGCACTTATACATTGCTGTTTTAATTTATTACATGAGAAATGGCAAATGAATAAGTTGGAGGCTCTTTATGAATGTTACCATTTATATAAATATGTTGAATTTATAAAGATTATCTTTAAACAACACATTCAACATTCAGTAAATTAAAATTGTCACTAAGGTATGATATTCTATAGTTAAATGGATTTATCCTGAGAATATCTTTTAGTTTCCGCTTTGGTTTTTGAGAAGTCTCTATAAAATGTATTCACTGCTTCTTTACCACAGTTCCGAGAGTAGACTGAGCCTAATAACCCTGTGACATTGCTCTGGACAGTCATGGTCTTTGGTCCAAACTATGGTTATGGGTGCTAAAGCCACAGCTGAGTATCTGACGAAAGATTGCCTTTTCTCTCATGACTTATAGCTTTTGAGTGAGATAAATTTAAAACAATTTTTTGCTGTAGTATAAAAAGATAAGTTTATTGTCTTTGTTACAGGTTCCTAGCATAGCTCCTAAAATGCTTTGAATTTTCTCTTTTGTACCCTAATGACATGATTCTTGAGGAGAGGCAGGGGGCATGGGGTGTGTGCTCTGGATAGCTTCAGAATGGTGCTGCCCACCAGGAAAATCAAACAAGTGACCAGAGTGTTCAAACTTTCAGGATCTTGTGCCCCCACACCAGGCCTGGTGATGAAGCTCAGGCACAAATGGCCAATGATTCAATCATATACGTCTACAAAATGACATTTCAGTAAAACGCCCCCTGTGATGGTGATTGACAAGCTGCTGGGTTGGTGAATACTTCAGTTCTGATTATTTTTACAGTAAGGCATCTTCTTTCACCAAAGCAGATAGGTAGATTTAGGAAGGAAATCTGTTCAGTTCAGTTCAGTCGCTCTGTCATATCTGACTCTTTGCAACCCCATGAATCGCAGCATGCCAGGCCTCCCTGTCCATCACCAACTCCCGGAGTTCACTCAGACTCACGTCCATTGAGTCAGTGATGCCATCCAACCATCTCACCCTCTGTCATGCCCTTCTCCTCCTGCCCCCAATCCCTCCCAGCATCAGAGTCTTTTCCAATAGTCAACTCTTCGCATGAGGTGGCCAAAGTACTGGAGTTTCAGCTTTAGCATCATTCCTTCCAAAGAAATCCCAGGGCTGATCTCCTTCAGAATGGACTGGTTGGATCTCCTTGCAGTCCAAGGGACTCTCA